>JACXGK010002058.1:16529-47202 GCA_016801125.1 Novumbra hubbsi | reverse complement strand
TGACCTAAGTAGGCTCCCCAATCAGAGTCAACTGAATGCAGCTGCTCTGACTGGGGAGCCCACAATGGCATGGAGATGGCTAGAGGCCTCTCCATGTGCCATGCCCTGAATGGGAGCCCCAAAGCATAGCGATGGCTAGGGGCCCGCATCCAGGACATGACAAATCTTGAAATAAGCATTCGTTTCTCAATTTCTGACAAAAAGGTTTTAAGTTCCAAAGACAGAAGAATTACCCACCAAAAACATTTAAATGTTAATAAGCAATCAGGTTTTAGGGTTACACAATCAATATTTTGGGATCTAAACCAGGCAAGAACGGGAACGTCACACATAGACTAACATGGGTTTCCAATCTTTCCAAAAGAAGGGAATGATCAATGCTGTTGAACATTGAAAGAGAAGCACAGGGAGTTATTTAAGGTAATTGACCACCTTCACAAGCACAGCCACAGTACTATGATGGGTTCTTCAACCCGACTGAAGAACCGCTATTTGTCTTTGTTGTTGAGAGCAATGGAAAACACAATATTGGCAGTTGTTTCATTTAGCTTGTTGGGCGATTAAGAGACATTGCAAAGGGGAATGATGTGAAGTTTACAGACACTTAAAACCTTGTAAAGATAGTTTGCAAGTATTTTTCACCGAGCATTGATGCATATCCACCAGTATTTAGTATCCAGAGGTCCTTCTGAGACACAAATATAGCAGGGTGGCGTTTCTGTGAGAGATGGCGGATTCAAAAGTAAATATGTAAATGAAAATGTTAATATAAATTTGATATACCATTTCATCCTGTTGAATCCAGTCTAGTGGCTGCGATCAAAGAGTGTTTAGAACAGAGGTGAAAATGTGTCAACCCAATACAACCAGGAAATGTAAATACTACAGCTAAACCAGTCATGACACTTCAGGAGACTTTATCCTATCCAAACCTGGGCTAACATTTGTCTTTGAAACGTAGGAGACGTGATAACTCCAAATGATAAACAGGCTAAGCACAAGGAATATAAATTCCTTTCATTCGATTTAGATTTTGACCTCTTTGGTCAACCACTGTTATGCTCGGATTGATTTTTTAATCCATACAGTAATAATGGCTCCAAAAGATAACTATAGCGGCCCGATCCCCAGCATTTTAATAGCAAATTAATACCTGGGTGTCGAGGTCGGACAGAAGGAGATTGATCACATGAAACGTATTTGGATTACCCAAGCGAAGCAGGGTGGGTTGAGGGTGGCAACCCAGATCACTGGTGCCAGCGGTAGAAAGGCCTGAAGAAACGAAAGGTATCAGATAAATATGCAACGCATGCCTGTGATTTCAGGAGCTGTGTGGAAGAAGATTAGCCGCTATAGCGCTGCAGTACAGAGATATTTCTCCCTAGGTACATATATGAACATAGCTGTGCAGGTGATATAACTGCAGGAAGAGTAAATCCAACTGCAATCCATTTTGCACCTGTTCATGGATGATGAGACACACTGGGAATAATATATCTTTTTGGAATAAGTGTCGGTCCCCAGGAAATACTTTCTGGAACAAGTTTAATTAGCCAGTCGGTATCTCTTGTAACAATGTGATAGTAACTTTGCAAGATAATGTTAGGTTTCAGAGGCCAACTGAGCATTCCATGTTTCATCAATGGATGCTGAAGAAGATTTGGTCCAAAGCACCCTGAGGCTTTAAAACACCATGCAATCCCTAAAGAAGGCAAATAATTAGTAGTAAAACATTTTTGCTATAATTTTGTTGGTGCCAGACTGATTTTAGGACAGGTTTATTGTTAGCTAGATTGAGTAAACTGAATTTAAAGAATGTCTGGCCATCGTTATGCTTGATTGGACAAAAACAAATGATAAAGATGCATAGGAGGGATTCAAAACCAAGAAGCAGCATTACTTTTACACTGTAGGCATCAGCTCATATAGTGTAATTGAGACATAAAGTGGTTAACAAAAAGTAATTAATCCTGGTTTACCTGTTGACCATATTTGTGGCTGTGGAACTGTACAATGTTATAAACAATTGCAAGAGTAATGGAGAGGGAGAAATGGAGCATCAACCTATCATTTGCTAATTACAAAAAAACCAAAGACACTCTTTTAAATCATCATCATCCAAGCAGTTATGAATTGAGGCTAGTTAGTCTCAGTTCATAAAATCTTTTTGTTTTAGGTATTTTTTCTCTTAGCAAAACAAAGCTAGCTATACCTGAGTTGTAGTGGTAGCTATTGAGTCCTTTTGTGGCTGAATTAATTACCAAATGGTACAAAATCGAGTACAAAAGAGGGTCCCTGGATATTGCTAGCCCGCTATTTGGCTACTGACTGTGAAACAACCTACTCAACTCTGCTGCTTCTTGTATCTCTAAGCAATTTCTGTTGTTATCTGAGTCCCTATTGAGACAGCTACATATAGCTAAATGAGCATAAAACAACCTGGATGGATTACGATTACGCCCTGATACTTCGCAGTTAGATGCTTCTGACCAAAGTTAAAATTCTGTTTAAGCATGGGCTTAAACCGGGCTTCGACAGAGGGTGGTGCAGTTAGCCACAAACCCCCAGATTTGGTGGGTTAGTAATTGAACATGGATACCTTGCCTTGTTTGAAGCTAGTCACTCCCTTGATGGTAGCAGAGAACAAGGACGTGTCGTCTACGGTCATACAATGGTTCTATGCACTCTGGAAGGAAGGTCAACCACGATACAACCAGCAGCTCAGTCTTGTCAAGGTTAAGCTTGAGTTGGTGGACCGACATCCAAGCAGAGATGTGAGCCGGTCAGGCGGAGATGCAAGAGTTGTCACCTGGATGTTGGAAAGGAGAAA
Source organism: Novumbra hubbsi (assembly GCA_016801125.1). Taxonomy (NCBI): domain Eukaryota; kingdom Metazoa; phylum Chordata; class Actinopteri; order Esociformes; family Umbridae; genus Novumbra; species Novumbra hubbsi. The sequence goes on along the minus strand of JACXGK010002058.1, from coordinate 44,372 downwards.
AAAGCTGAATGTCAACCGTGTAACAGTCACATGAAAGGTCATGTGAAGATGTGACAGAGACAACAGACTTTGTTTCTAAAGAGAAGAGGAGAGCTCCTAGATCCGCGCCTTGGGAACCACCGGTACTAAGAGGTTGCACAGCAGACACCGATCGTCTCCTAATCACCTGGGAGAAGTGGCCTGCAAAGTAGAAAGCAATCCAACAGTGTCTAGAGCCTGACGTGCCCTAATCAGAGAGCCTGGAAAGTAGGATGGTTCACAAAGTGGAATTCAACCACCGTCTCACCACTTGGTCAACCAGTGGAGCACCGCTCCATTCATTGTTTGGTCTAAAAACATATTTTAACAAACCTCCCGTCTAGGTTTGCGATAATGCACGCTACAACTTGGTTTGTAATTAGGCCCTATAAGAAAAAATGCTCCAAAGAATTGTAAAAAACCCACAACACTGGGCCGACCGTGCCATGAGCTTGTGGCTGAGTGGTACTGGAGTGGAATTGAAGTAGGACAGATGGCTGCCACTCCAACACTTTTGAAACCCACTCTCTGCTCCAGCTAAATTCCACACACACACACACACACACACTGCTCCTAGCTCCGCTCCAGCCTCATTCAGCTCACACACCCTGCCTGGCACAGAGCAGGACACGGGGGCAACCGTTGAGCACTAACGAGTAAAGTGTCTTGCTCAAGGGCACTAGGGCAAGTAGTATTAGGAACGTTAATATCCAGTAACTTTCCAACTGCCGGCGCCCCCTCTCCGTTGATTTCCCCACAGGCAGCTGGGGGGTTCGGACCGACCCGTCTCAGGTCAAGTAGCACAAGGTTGGAGTTGGGTCACAATGTGCTAATCCACTACCACTGCAAACCATGGGTTTGTGCTACTGCCCTGGTGGCTAAGCCAAAACACGTTTTGTGTGTTGTGGTGTGATTTACAGCTCAGTGGTCTCTCTCGGTCAAAGGAACGGAACACATATCCAAACAGCTGCTAGGATTGAGTCTTGACCCAGTTCCAGTGTCTCTCTGTGTGTTTCCCCTAGATGAAGCCCGCTTCGGTGATTTCTGAAATTATGGGAGACGTTGTACAGAAAACCACTCTCACCAAGGACATTGTTCAGTAAGTGGTACGACTTGACCTTATCCACAACAGTGCCTTTAGAGTTTGGCAAATGTCTTTTTTACGCATTATAAAGTATTGCAACTCAGCATTAGCCCTCTATCGACGTTACATGGGGGAAATAAAACCATGTTACGTTAATGAAGTTCTGGAATTAAAAAAAATATTGATAATTAATAATAAGTTGGTCAATATCTCTATAAACATTGTGTTACACTACACCTCTTGTGAACCTTAAATTAGTCGTGACAATAGCAAAGTTTCACCTCTAGAATAAGGCTACCAGTACATTTAATGTAATTGTAAATTGTATGCTGCAATAAATAACATTCAAAGTAGACAAATGACCTATGATTTCGATACATAATTGCTATCCCCACTCCACTGCACTGCTCAAGGGCCCAGGGTTGTCCAGGGATGTGCCTGTTTCCACACAATAATTGGCTCCAGTGTTTAGGAGGCTGTGAGATTACAAGTCCTCCAGCAATGGCAGATCCTGCCAGCCAAACAGCCCCCGAAGACCCCGAAAACGCTGATTCCTACAGCTTTTTACAAGAATTTGTTCGCTCCTAATCGCAAAACGGTCTCTAGGCGTCCTGTTTATGTGCTAGTCAGCGCCTGTTTGATTTATGTGGATGGGGAACATTGCAAAATGTTGTAAAAATGTTCCCCGAGGCAGATGCCGGCCCCTGAAGAATCCCTGGACACAGCTGAGTAAATGAGGATGACTAATTGTTTGTTTGTTTAGTATATGAAATATTAACGCCAACATTCATGAAATTGTCATTTTAAATCGCCAAGGGGGACGGCTACTTACTGTAGATGCTATACTTCACCACAATATCAACGTGTACTTGACTCACGTATGGGGGATCAGGTATTTTCGTTTGTTTTTCCATATGAATCTTGTGGAAAAACGACCAAACCGCCATACATTATCACGGGTCGATGATTTGATTGTTAGTGTGTTGGATCATCAAAAACGTTGTTTACAAAATGATTTATATAGTATTTAGAGCGGATGTTTTGGCACATGAGAGTATACACATAAGGGAATAACATCGCATTGCCTGGGCGAAAGGATATGATTACGTTAAAGTCAAACTCCAACATATAAACCTCGGGGTACTCCCGTGTTTAACAGGTGTAAATGTGAGCGAACACTGTGCAGCTTTAAAACATGGTTAATACTATGCTTTCTGATATCATTCGTGGTTCTTGCGTATGTTCAGAGTGGTTATCTCTACCGACGAATCCTGTCCAATAGCTTATTTAATTTAATAGATTATTTAATATGCTCCTGTATCTTGTGTGCTGCCTCAGAACACATTCTCTTTCAGAAATCCGAAGTTTTCACCCAAGCCAACCCCCCCCAACCCTTCCTCCACCCCTGTTTGTCTGAATATTCCCCAGCACCTGATTAGTGTCCCGTTATAATACCACAGTATGGTAATAATACGAACTGCTTGAAGGAAGCCGAAGAATCAGTGGAAGCTCCGCGGGCATTGCGCGTGCTCCCCCCGGTGTGTATCTAGCCGTTAATTCAAGAACTCAGTCTTTCGCTAAAAGCTGTTTGTTCGGAAATCCTAAACAGAACATCAGAGAGACCCCACCGTGGGCTTGCTTTTTTGTTTTGTTTACGCTGTGCATTATCGGTGATCTGCGGATCTTTAAATCCTTGGCATCGCCTACTTTCATCTCAGACGCCATAACGCAATCCGCTGAGAGTCATTAGCTCATTGTGTCTAACTACCGGAGAGATAAATAGACGAACTGGTCCTTTGTTAGCGTTCTTGGCGTACTGTGGGTTATCGATGCCACTCACTGTGGAAATCTTTTATTGTATTTGCTGTTAAGCTTTGTGAGAAGTTTCAGATGTTGAAAAATAAATCACACTCAAGCAATATTTCAAAGTAAGTTAGTCGATCCAGGCGATGAGTGGTTTTCCTATCGTATTCAGATGAGTATGTGGGCCTATTGGCTTCTTTGGCAGGAGTGATGAGATCCCAGTGTTGTTTATACACTACAGTGCGTGTAGTATATTAATGACATGCCTGTTTTTAGTGTTTTTCGTCTGTTTATGACAGGTGTTGTATCTTTGGCAACCGTACCTGGTTTAAAACTACCCCTTTGCACTTAATTGAGCTTGCCCGTTGCTATGGAATTATTGTAATAGACAGAAACGTGTAAACTTATGTTTGGTGTTTCATACTGGTTTGATCAAACACCCAAAATATTAAAAAGAAAAACCATACTTGTTTGGTCAACATCAATATACTGTAACATTAACATTGCAACACTAACACAGAATCTTAATGGAAGTCTTTAATAGACAATACAATATGTTCTCCTTCTTTGGTCATAATTTGTTCCTGTACGTGGCCTTGCTTTGATTAGTTATATTAACACATACTTTATGCTAATTGAACACAACTGTAATAGCTTTAAGAAGCATTAATTGGAGATCCCGGCAAGACAGATAAGCAGACTGCTGGCGTTGTATGTTTTAAAGAAAGCCTTGTACTATAACAAATAGAAATCTGCTTGAATTGTATTGAATGAAGCCAATGCTGTGGTTTGTTGATTTCCTGTCATCATGTTAACGTTAGCTGATCAAACAGAGGTATTGCTCTTGTGTCAGCAATGGCTCTATTACTGTGTCCCCATCATGACACAAAGGCAAAACAACCCAAAGCATACCATTCTGACTAACTGAAAGTCACTCCGGATAAGTGCATCTAACAAGTGACTAACATGTAACCCAACATTTTCTTTATAAACTCTTCCGTCACAGCTGAGACTGTGGACACTCAACCGGGCCTGCATGAATTCCTGTGGAAGAATCGTCGTATGATGAACACGGGACGCTCCCACGCCTCCGTTTAGCCGGGTCTCTGTGGATTCCCAGGGCCCAGCTCAGAGTGAATGTGTTCTTCTCGCGGATTGTCAGCCATTATTTCTGATGCCTCCCCCGAGAGGCTGCCCTCTATAAACTCTCCCCCTTCGCCAAGGCCCGGCCTTCCTCCGCCGGCCTACTTGTAAAACAGACACACACATTAGTCTAAGTCGTGTTTCCTCCGAGGCTCACTGGCCTGTCAGCCCAAAGCCTCTGCTAATCACTCAATGTGTGCGGGCACACACTGCTCCCCGCTAATCAGTCAGCGACTGTGTGTGTGTGTGTGTTTACCAACTGTAAGTAGATAATAGGCCGTGCTGTACAATTACAATAAAATACCATGATTACAAACATTCCCTGGCGGTCGACTAGCATCGAAATAACATTCATTCAGAAATAGCGGCCTGCTCTCCCGCTGAACGATCCTTTAGGTAAGTAATGTTCTGAAACGCAACAGTTTAAAGACGAATACGCGTAGGGTTTGCAGTAGAGGACATTAGAGGACGTTCTAAAGGGTTCGTTCGAGCACATCTGGACCCCCGTGACACTAACACGCTGAAGTGGTTACTTGGGTTGTTGATGAACTCGAGCGCTACACGTGGGCGACATCGCCGTTTGTTTACTCACCCTTGCGTTTAATTACTTTTCCTTTCCATTTGGATATGCAAATGTTCCTACAACATAAAACATAAAGATTAGAAATGCCAACCTTACCTCACGGAGAAGGGTTCCGTCTATTGAATTTGGAAAGCAATCTAATTTACTTCCACATTAAATGACCGTGTATGAACAAAAAAACCCATAGGAACAGAGTTTTGCCCATAACCGAATTTGAGCAAACGGAGTACACAATTTGGTAGTGCTTTCAAGTCAATTGCTTCTTCCCGTTATACCCAATTTCTCTCTCCCTTAAAAATCCGATGTGCAGTTCCAAACAATTACAAGGCTGGATGACTGTTTTTGTCATACGGTCCAGCAGACATTTACCTCATTTTAAATGTGTAAAAGGAGCTAAAGAGGATTCAATACTGACCCTAAGTGTTGGTGAGATTGAGTCGATAGGTATTAGTGTTTGAATTCACAATGTTTAGAAATACCGGAGAAAAACAAGTGAATATTGAGGGATATGCCAAAGAAACCAAGCTCATGAGGTATTTAAGGTGAAATGCTAGTTCTTGCACAATTGCTAAGGGTTTGGCTAACCAGTGGGCAAAGATCAGTCCTCCAACCGAATTTTTATGTTATTAATTTCTCTGTAAACATATGTAACTTTCCGCAACTACAGACTAGCTAATATGTAGTTACTGAAGTTGCTATCAAAGCTCCACCAAATGTACAAAGAAATTCAGTATATATCTAAACATTGCATATATACTAAAGAAAAAATTACAGCCAAAAGTGTTGGTCTCATGTTTCATGAGCTGAAATAAGTGATAAGTGAAATGTTTCACATGCACTAAACGTTTTATCTCCTATTTCATAACTTTATAGAGCCTAATTCAAGCAATTCGATTGACTGGCAATACATATAGTACCTGTTACTCAGTACAATCTTGGAAGTTGCATTTAAATGCAATGTTTTGTCTACGCGGAATGTCAATAGGTCCGGTGGTTGGCATAGTAACTGGTGGAGAACGCTATTGTAGTAATGAGTTCCAAGTCTTAAAGCAAGCTAGAATTGTGAAGAGGCAAACTAAAATGGAGCCTGACTTCAGCATGCTAGCAAGTTCTCACAATGTCTTTGCCCTAGAGTGCGCTAGCAGTGGGACCAGTTGTTGGGCTGAGGGATATCCGAAGCAAAAGAAAACACAAGTTGTGGAGGGAATGTGGCTCCCGCACTCGTGGGTTGGCCCATGTCAGTTCCCCTGAACCAAGCTATTAGGTTAATGCAACAAATACTTTTGCTGTTCTGAAACTTTACATCTAAGATAACTTGGACATATCTTTATCTAGAAATTCCATAGATACTATCATTAAGCATTCAAAGTGTCTGCTGTGGCAGGTAGAACTGGCAAATCTCATATTGGATTTATATTATAGTCTTTAGTCTTACAACATCTGAACAAAAATACTTACATTAACTCCCATTCATTTCCCATATCAATTTCCTAAGTAAGATACAAATCTGTCAATGGTGCGACATATTAATATTCATCCAGAGGGGTGATGTGGGCTGGTGATACTAAAGTCAGAGGGATGAATTTACAGCCTAGTCCACCCCCAGGCTGAACTTGATCCAGGCTTAAGCCCACTCAGCCGTGGTCAAACAATGCCGAGAAATATATAATTGATGTCATTCATATGTGTACATTTTATATTTAATTTTAATCTGTTATGTATGGCAATTATTCACTGTTCAAACATTTGTTCTTATAATAAATCGACTCTGTTCTATTTTGGAAGTGCACCAGATATCCACTAATCACAGCGTAAAGGTATTCACCTATCACAGCGTAAAGGTATTCACCTATCACAGCGTAAAGGTATTCACCACTCACAGCGTAAAGGTATTCACCACTCACAGCGTAAAGTCTGGCCTGTGTAGTGAGAAGTAATAGCCAAAGCTACAATGACAGCATCAGCTAGCAAGCTAATTTTTGTACTCATGGGGAAGTGCCATTTTCCGATGTCCTCAAGTTATCTTCAACCGAGGGGGAAAAACGGGATTGACAACTTCTTTAAATTCAGTCAGCGCATGCACTTCGCAGGGAGCCTCAGAAAACCACCCCCTTCCTTAACCCCGAGGAAAATGCCTTATGAATCTAGATGAAGCGACTACAGGCGACTTCTGCTGAAGTGCTACCCAACATGCGAGTCATACCCAAGCTCCTCACAATCTAAAGACAATCCCTTAGGGAGCTCGGGTCTGATTTCCCCTTGGTCTCCGAGCCTTCAGCCGACCGCCGCTCGCTCTGCGAGAGAGCTATCTCCTGATAATGGCCATTGATACTCGGGTGTGGGTTTGATGCTGTGCATGTCTCTCCGCCTCCCTCGCTCATCCATCAGAGCCGGTGCGAATGGCGGACAGGGACGGACGAGACGGGGTGGGGCCGCTACTCTCGCTCACGCTTGACAATCTGAGCGAGGGCTGACCCCCCCCCTCCCGCTGTAGAAGACGTACGCCGCGAGACGCCGTGTTCCGCGGGTTTAGATGAGCATTACAGACACACAGCACATTCTGCATGCACGGCCTCTCCCCCCCTTCACTCGGCAGATTAATTGGAAAAGAGCTTGATGATAGGCTCCAGTAGGGCGCTTGTTACTTCCAGTGTAATAACAGGGGCAATGTTTATTTCGAAATTGATTTTATAAAGGAGATAAAATCCTCTGAAACTATTAATACATAGCAGAATTACCTGGGGAAAAAAGGCAGAAGTATGCAAAGTATGCGTTTTTTAAAAACGCTTCCAATTGATTCTCGACTCCCCCCCCCACACTAAATTCATTAGTATGCAAATCCAGGCAATATGATTCACTGGAGTGATAAAAACATCACATTTAATGACACTTATATACAATTAAAGCCATGAACGGCGTACACCAACACAGACCCGCAGACAAAATATATCGGCCATTGGGGCGGACAGCGTGTCCGATGGTGTCACTACAAAAGGCATTACACGGGGCTCTCGCCCGTATTAACTGCAGAGTTTGGTCGCCACGTACTCCACGGTGTTCGGCTGCCTGCCGCCGAAGGCTTGCAGGGAAGCCAGTATGCGGGTCACCTCCGAGCCGGACAGCTTCAGCCGGTGGCGCAGCAGACAGGAGAACAGGTCCAGGGGCTGGGCCCCGGGCGGGGAGAGGCGGTTGACCCGGTGCCGTATTTCCACCAGCTGCAGGAGGGCGGAGTCCTGGGATCCCTGAGTGTAGGGGTAATCCAGCTGCAGGATCAGGTCCTGGATGGCGTCCGGGTCAAAGTGCGTGCTGTATCCGAACAGCTGCACGCTGTTGATCTTCATGTAGCCCACGTTCTGGGCCGGCGCGGCTACCGAGGGGCCCGCGGTGCCCCCCTCCTCCTCCTCCGGCGGCGGCTCGGAGTTCACCGGGCCGACGGTCCCGTTTCCCACCAGCCCGGAACCCGGCGCCGCCGCTCCCGAGTCCCGGACGCGGCTCCTCAGGTAGAAATGCACCGTCTCGAAGAAGCTCTTCCAGCGGTTGCCCAGCGTCACGGTCCAGTTGTAGCAGTCCAGGGGGATGTCGAGCTTGGCGCGCTCCCAGTCGGGGTAGCCGTGCTGGCCCACGGGCATGGTCCAGCTCTCCGAGTGGCTGCCCCCGAACGGGTTGACGAACACGGACAGGGCGGGCTCCAGGGTGCTGTTCCTGGTCAGGCACACCTGGAGGGCCACGCCCAGGAGCATGTGCACGCGGCTGGACTTGAAGCGGTTGCTCTTCAGCGTGAGCAGCATCCGCTTGCGCCACGCCGGGTCGAACCAGGCGTTGAGGCGCACGTCGTTGCTGACGAACACGCCGTGCAGGGCGAGGCGCGGGTCGCGGCGCCGGAGCAGGTAGCGCAGCTCCAGGTCCTGGAGGTCGCGGTCGCTCTCCAAGCCCAGGTACGGGTCGGTGGGGTCGGGCACGGCCGGCCGGCAGAGCCCCTGGCCCAGGGTGAAGCCCGGGTTGCAGCTGGAGCAGCGGGTGCGGTTCTCGCCGGAGCAGGAGGCGCAGCGCGCGCCCTCCCCCACGGAGCAGGGGACCGGGCCCTGGCACGGGGGGTGGTGATAGGGGCAGGCGCAGCTGCGGGTCTCCTCGGAGAACACGCCCACGTGGTCGTTCTCGCTGCAGAACATCAGGGAGAGGACGTAGCTCAGCCAGTAGCGCAGGGGCCTGAGGACAGAGCAACTAGTGTCAATGGGACAATATTCATTGACTGGGTGGTTCCAGTCGGACTTTAACTGTGTTAGTGACCGGTTCAGAACATCAATTAGTTGTTACATAACATACCTGTGTATATGTGAACATGTTCATACGTAAAAATAAATATATATATGTATAATAATACATAGGTGAGGGTACATCTCGGCCGGATTTAAATGTTTCATTTGGTGGTCAATTAATTCTATATTTTCCTATTATGACTTTCCACTTCAAATGTTTTTCTGCCTCCGAGAAAAACAGGATTTATCCAGCCCATTTACGACACACAATATCTATCAATTAGGTAGGATCGGCACAGCAGACGCGTCATCTCTGCTCTCCTAGGCTCAGCTGCCGCGTTGCGAAGCCAAATCAGACCCAAATGAACATGAATCATGAATTTCCCCTGAGAAGGCAGGTGGGTGATGACGGCAAACACACCAACACCCAATTGTTGAATATATGCCTATGGCATCCTAAACACCTGGTACAAATACAGAGAAAGTAAACTGTGTAGAAACAATATGGCATTCAGGTGACGTTCCGCGCCGACACGTACGGGATGAAAAACGGTTTAATAAATCGGAAATCTCCATCAAATCCCTCAGAGCGGCCAAAGGGGTGTGATGAAGAAGCAGAATTAGGTGGTGGATTGCGGAAGCGGTGCTTGCGTTCGGCAGTAGAACTGATGGATTGTGTCATTTAGTTAATTTCCTCCACGAGAACGGCTATCAAAACACAGAGGTCAGGACTGGAATCCATCAAAGTGGAGTTGGGATGAGAGGCGAGCGGCTTTCCGGAAGGCATTATTAGCCAATAAGGATAGCGTCAGGTAGCGCTACCTGACTGAACCCGCGGGACACCACAGGGATAACAATGCCGCAAAACATGGCGCCCGTCACATTGAGCAAAAACTAGGCGACAATTCGGTAAGCGTTACATTACAGTCTGCGGAGGCGTTGCTTATTGTAACTTAAACAAGGCTTCTTTCGTTGATTCATCCTATTTCACAATACTTTCAGAGATGTTTTACCTGAACGAGATGAAATATTTTGAAACAAGATCAATTACAAACACCCGCGTCAATACTACGGTCCAGTAAAACAGACCAGGCTCTCTGCGGCGACATCCTCCCCCAGTCCCCGGTCACGAAGCTCCCGAAGGTCTCCGTCTGTTGGACAGGAGCAACATGCCAAGCCTCGCGTGGCCGACGTCCAGGGTGCTCCTAGCGTAGCACCATGTGGCTAATTGAGCCCCGGGGGGGGGCGGGCGGGAGCCCCAGATGGTGATTTGAGCTGACCTCGCCGACCCCCGAAGAGCCACAGGATGGCCGGGCGGTGCAGCTGCCGTGCTAGGAGACGACCCAGCTGAAGTGGGATCCATGTGCTGCGTCTGCAGGAGTTATTGAGGGGGTCCGTTGGGACATGCCCACAATCACCCGCGCACCTGCGGTTAGAGAGGTGCTGCTGTGCCCGCTTGAACGCCGTGGCCCCTTGTTATTGGACCACTTCAGGCTCTCTGGAACTCCACATTCTATTTGAGGAACTAAGTTATGATCGTTTCTCTTGGCAGCTTCGTCCCGCCTAGCTCATTTTATCCCCGAGCATGAACAGCCCTTCACCCTTAAACATTTTCTCTGAAGTATTCCACAGAACTTCGATGCGTAATCCTTTTTTTGATTTGCGGAAGCCTTAATTGCACAGTTGTACACTGACAGAGTTTAGTGCTTGAACAAGCACTATTTCTGAAATGTAATACATCTAGACAGACACTTAGCATAAGCCCAAACAGGACTAATTACACCGCAACGGCCCACTGTCCAGACCTCCACGTTTCGGCTTTTCCCAGGCGACTCGCGGTGTCCGCCGTCAGCACTTCCGTCTCCTTCCGACAACGTCTCCCCGTCGTCCATTTGGTCCAGAAGTGCCAACTGTTCTCACGCGCCGCGTTAATCATCTGCGCAATTACAAGACGTCGCTGCTTTTGGGGGGGGACCCCCGGGTTAAAGGGGGCCCCTAAAAATAGCCCCTACCTCTCCCTGTGCACCACCATCCTGGGCTGAAGGCGGCATCTCCTGCTGAAGCTGAAGAGCTTATTAGCGGCGCGCCGAGCTTTGTGGCGGAGCAGGACGCTCGCGGTCTGGAGCTGCCGGTAACGCTGGAGCAGAGCCCCATCCATCCTCCACAGGTTCTCCACAACAGACGAGTTCATGGCATAATGGGTTGGCAGCCGTCCAACGAAGCCCTGGAACTCCTCTGGAAGAAAATGGATGACAGGAAGAAGACGGGGGGGGGGGGCGGGCCCATAAATAAGTAACTCCTGGTTCTGATTGGGAGCCCTGGCAGCCCATTGGATGATAATAAGGATGTGTTTCACTGCTGGCTTGCGTACATTTTTTCTTTTTTTTGTTGAATAAACAGCACAACAACGTGCTACAGGCACAGGGTGCATTTCTTCCTAGAGTACAGAGCTCATTTCTCCACTGGAGCCAAGAGGTGTCATATATTATTTACCACCTGTCTGAGGCATGCACCACTGAAAGGTTTAGTCACTAATTGGAAATGTATCAGATGGTGAGTAACTTTGAGTGGGTGCAAAAGACAGTTCCAGCTGTCTACAGAATGGAGGCCAGAAGAACTCAGACTATTTTACCTGCAGTTTTATTGCACTTTACTCAAACAAGCCTTCTGCCTTAAATACCTGACCCTTTTTGGGGATGGAAACTAGATCTGGTGACCCCCTGTAGAGTAACACTGGACACTTAGCCTGACTGTCATAGTAATACCAGACACCCAGTCTGACTGTCAGATTAACACTGGACACCTAGCCTGACTGTTATATAGCACAAGACACCTATTCTGACTGTCAGATTAACACTGGACATCTAGTCTGACTGTTATATAGTACAAGACACCTATTCCGACTGTCAGATTATCACTGGACATCTAGTCTGACTGTTATATAGCACAAGACACCTATTCTGACTGTCAGATTAACACTGGACATCTAGTCTGACTGTTATATAGCACAAGACACCTATTCCAACTGTCAGATTATCACTGGACACCTAGCATGACAGAGTAGTACAGGAGATCCAGATTGACAATAAGACAGACACTGGAATCCCAGCCTGACTGATGTCTATGCACGCTCCAGATTTGAGGCTGTGCAATTTTCCATGGTAACTTTTACAATCAAGATTCTTGGGAAAAAAACGTGTTTCAAAGAGTTCAAAATTCCAGAACACCCTTTTGATCTGACTTCAGAAAGGTTGTTCTATTAGTTTGCATTCTATTTCATGACCATCTCAAAGAATACTTTCACAATGTCCCCCCCCACGCACATAAAAACGTAATGAATATAATGAAACGTCAGCCTGAATATAATGACTACCTGAAATCAACATCACAAGTAAAAAGCAGAAACAGACTGGAACCGAGACGTACACGTTTTCACAAAAAACAACATACTGTATTCAATTTTTACATATTTAAATAAACACCTGATTCTTCAAACTCCTGGTTGGCCAGCGTCCAGGCCTCTTTGATGTGAAGCAAATTGTTTTCCAGGGCCTGAAGGTCCTTCTGTGGACAGTTGCATGTTGGGAAGTCTGAGTGGCACTGGCACCAGCAATCACTTGCCCGGCACACAAATTGGCCCTCAGAGTTGCAGCCGATGTAGTTGAGAGCCGCCTGGACGAATCGGCTCCGCAGGTAGGCTGGTAGGACGACCTGGAGTCCTGCGGTGTAAATACGGTGCGGTAAGTGGCCGGACAAAAATACACTGTGTCTAAATTGCTTTTGAGGAACCCCACTTCTAGAACTAATTACAACTAAGTAATTCAGGGATTTGATGAACTTCCGGGTGTGGGTTATCGAGCTAATTTGCTTCCAGCCGGGCAGGTACAAGCCCCTGTGTTTTCCAGCATTCAACCTGAAGAAGAAAGCACCTCATGTTGAGGTACTGTCAAAAAAATTGCTATACCCCATGGAAAGTTGGCCCTTTTTTAGGAGCTAAATTACAACCCACATTAATTAAGGTAACCCAATTCAACAAATCTCCAAAAATACACATACTACATATGTATACTACGTCCTACGTACATACAAAAAAATCTAAAAGGTTAGCAGACCATGAGTCTGTGAGGGGTACCAAAGACATATATTAGCAATTTTGAAGTACATTATCCTACTGTCCGACGGATCATCTACTAATGTCAACATTACCGACAACACTCCAGTGACCGTCTAAATAAGACCGACGGTCCCAACAAACTCAGCCCCGGAGCTGACCGGATGACGCTCTAAGGGGTAACATCGGGGGATTTATCAATCTCTCTCGGCTCAAGCAACACACTGCTGGCAACAACCGTGGCCTACACGGAAGGTCAGGAAGGAAAACGTGTCCGCTTTCACTGTCTGGAAACTCACGGTTTCCAGACAGGACCTGGGTAAACACTACGCAATACTGGAACAATGAGGCTGTCGGTCAAACCTGAACATGGATCTGGCAACGGGACGATACTCTTAAGCAGCTACAACAGGGAAAAAGGGATGTGTTCAAAGAAAGAAGGGGATCTTGAAGCTGGCAGTGCATGAAAGGAAGCCCTTGAACTGTCTATTCAGTTAAGAGACCCGCATAGACAGTTATAAAACACGGCCACATCAAGTTGTTCCACCCGGGGGGGGGGTTAATGCTGGGGTTGTACTTGCTTTGTGCACATTGATATTGCAATCGTCGATTTTTTATGAATAAATTATTTGCAGTCTAATCTTTAATTAGGTTACCTTTATTCGTCAATAGCATTGAAGGGGGGTGACTGTAAACTGGGGGCGGCTGAATCCCTCGAAATCAATGGGAATTCCCGTAATAGTCTTATTCACGAAAGACACACTTGGATCTTTGGTGTTCCTCCTGAGTGATACATCAGTCGATATTTTGGCAGGATACCATAGCTGTCAATGTGCCGTTCTGGTGCCAGTCATACCTTGTAACTGAATCTTGTTTTCTGGACTGTGGACCAGCACCGAACTGACCGAGTCAAGGTTGTCATAGTTACTGCATCCAAGGGGGCCCGTCCTGGTCTCAGTCACCTTGGCAGCAAAGGGGACATAGGAACTGTTAATGTTTATTGTGTGCTATTTCCCTGTGTTTTATTTGGATGTGGACTAAATCTCTTTTGGTGCTTATGATCCACCACCCATAAAATATATACTAGAATGGTATATATATATATATATATATATATATATTGCTGGCATGTAATATAATGAATAATCCTATTCAAACATGTGCAGACTTCCAAACATACAATTCAGTCGTTTAAAATGAAGCCACCTTAAAGGTAAGGAGAAAGAATGTTGTAATTGTTTTGTATACTTTCAAAAGCATTCAAAAGACCCATTGAAATAACTACCGTAACTGACTTGGGATACATCACAGTTAAAGGGATGTGTCTGTTATCCTTCCCGCCTTCTCCATCTACATCATCTAAAATGTGTGTTCCTAAAGAAACTCTCATAACCTATTCATAACTCTCTTCTCAACGTTGATGGTGTGACTCGCTCCTCACATGGCTGGTAAATGTGGTTCGCTTAGAAATTAAGCAATCAGTCATAACTACACGTGTGACTAAGTCAGGTGATCACTTTGCATCAACGTCTGTTTCGAGTGCACTGAAAAATTAACACATCCATATTCTGATGGCTTAATGGGGTCACAGATTGTTGCGTGTGAGACAACAATACTTGTCTTCATTGGCTTTTCTCCCCTGGCGAGCATTACCATAGTTGCTATCCATTACAAATTGCCTGCCCTCAATCCTTTTTACATACATATTCTTCACTGACATCGGTCTTCATCACAAAGTTAGGAATTTTGCCCATCTCAAGCATGCCATTGGTGGACTCAAGTCAGAGCAAATTGTATGACTTAAAACATTAAATCTCAGCAGCTTTCATGTACAACCCTGTTTCCAAATAAGTAAAGATGGGGCGGGGTTCACCACTCTGTGAAAGACTGCGCAGGCAAATAGTGCAACAATTTCACAATAATGTATATCAACATAAAATTGCAAATAGTTTAGGGATCATCTACGGTACACAATGTAATCAAAAGCTTCAGAGAATCCAGAGAAATTTCTGTATGCAAAGGACTAGGACAAAAAACTATATTGGTTGGCTGTGATCTTCAGGCCCTCAGACACGCCACTGCTATAAAAACAGACATATTTCTGTAGTGGAAATTACTGCATTTAGTGGAAATCACTGCAGGAACCCTGCAGGAACACTTCCGAACACTGCACGTCGCTGCTTCCAAAAATAAAACTCAAACCTTAATAAACAAGATCCAGAACCAATAAGATTGACTGAGGCAGAAGTGGAAAACTGTCCTGTGGTCTGACAAATCAAACATTTTTTAATTATTTTTGGGAATAATGGACGTTACGTCCTCCGGACCAGAGAGACAATGAACCACCCGGCTTCTTATCAGCGCACAGTTCAAAAGCCATCATTCGTGATGGTATGGGGGTGCATTAGTGCACATGGCATGAATGACTTCCACATCTGTTAAAAATCTGTTAATGCTGAACAATATATACAGATTTTGGAACAACATGTGCTGCCTTATTTAGGCAAGACAATGCCGAACTACATTCTACATGAATTACAAAGCATAAGTCCGTAGTAGAAGAGTCTGGGTGCAAAACTTGCCTGCCTGCAGTCCAAACCAGTCACCCAATGAAATAATTTGGCGCATTATGATATGAAAAATACAACAAAGGAGACCCTGAACTGTTGGGCAGCTGCAATCCTGTTTCAAGCAAGAATGGTAATACATTTCACTTTCAAACCTTCAGCAATTGGTCTCCTCAGTTCCCAAAAGCTTACAGAGTATTGTTGAAATGAGAGGTGATGTAACACAGTGGTAAACATGCCCCAGTCCTAACTTTTTGAAACCCGTTGCTGGCATCTAATAAAAAATGGGCATTTTTCCAAAAACTGTTAATATGTTGTCTTTCAACTATTTTAAATTCAATACAGGAAAAAACATATTTGCATATCATAGCATTCTGTTTATATTTCCATTTTATGCAGCTTTATTGGATACGGCATTGTAAAAATAAAAGAGCTCAACTGCACTGGCAGACTATAGACCAGCTTGCATAATGAATTGGAACAGTGGGATTTCCACCATGCGAAATGAAACATGCCACGCAGTGACTATTTTACTAATGTCAATAAAATGTTGCCAGCAGCTCATCGCCTTGCATCCCCTGCCAAAAAATCAATAGAAAATAAGAGGGGTGAGGGTATGGGGAGGGGGGGGGGTGTTATATCCAAAATATGGTAATAAATACAAAAATAATACCAAAACATAATTCCCTGCAGCGGTAGCAGCGGCAACAGTTTAACTCAGTTTGACCTCCCATAGTGACCTGTACTGAGTACATCCACCTATGCTCACGTCTCCATCTGTGTGCCTGGAGGCAAGGGAAGGGTCGAGGGCTTCTTACCCTGATGGCGGTGGAGGCAATTTGGAGGTGGTGGAGCCGGCGCAGCGTGCTCTCCCGGTCGGTGAAGTAGGAGGCAGCCAGCTGGTGAAGGGCCTCCAGGGTCACGGCTCCCACGCCGGGCCCGGAACGGTTGTGGCTGCTGCCCTCGGACCCGGGCTCGGGGCCGCGGCTTAGCTTCCTCTTGTCCACGAATATCGTCAGGGACTCCTCCCCTGGTTACGGAGCAAAGGGAGATGAGGATGTGGTAGACGTTGAGCCGGGTCACACTAATCCACGGTAATCATCCATCTCTACTAAGGAAGCGCCAAAATTCCCTCTGGAAAAACACACTCCTATGTCTAAGACAGGAGGACCTGACGCTGACGCCTCCTTTTGCCATACCTCCCAGAGTGGCGGAGAGCAGGAGGTGGGTGCCGTATTTCTTGATGATACCGTCGGTAATTCTGCGAAGGGTGGGCCGACGCCCCAGCTGCCGGACGGTGTGCATGAACTCGGGGTCAAAGGGCGTGGCCAGCCCACCGCTCTCCCTCCTGTCCACCGCCAGGCTGTTGACCTTCCATCGACCGAATTCCCTGGGGGGGGAGGAACAACGTCACAACAATAGGTTTTGGCGTTTATTCAACTGCGCTCTCGGCCCCGTGGAGGGTTTACCTGGCGAAAAAGGATCGATGACCAGACGAGAACCTTTAGTGTGACGTGGTTCCCTCACGCAGAGCAAAACCCTGCCCGGGCTCACGTAATATCTGCAGAGACCCGCGCACTTGTTCACCCATAATACATCCAGACAGCAAGGAATTAGGTTTTCCCCCCGAAGGAGCTTTGCACATGCTGCACAGACGTACTAATATTTTCTCCCGAAGCCTTCTTGAGTTGGCATGCAACTTGGGGAAATGCGTAAATCCACAGGGATGGCTGGAATTTGCTCTGACAGACTCTGCCACCGGCTAGTATACAGTAGGTCACTCTTTCACCACAAAACAGTATGTTTTGCAGGTCTGTGGGGGGGCTGAAATTGTAGGACCTTGTCGTTGCTGTTGGTGCCTATGACGTTGCTGTCACCTTGCTTTTCCATGGCATCCAGGTGACATTTGTTGCAACGGAAGGAAACTGCAGCTGCAGAATTGGTTATTACAGTACAACAGCGTTACTGTAGCACAAGTCCTTAGGAGTGTCCGATGCAGCATTCTAAATGCATAGGATGGGCTGCACTTCCAGTATGACTATAAACTAGAGTCCCTGTAAGTGCAGACAACCACTAAAGTGAGCGAATGCTGAAATCTAAGTGACCCACGAAACGTCGCATGACAACCGTGTGCCACTCAGAACTTCTTCAGAACCAGTCCAGGGGAGCATTTAAGTAAACAATAGAAAGGCTGTAACTATGAGCACTTGGGCTTTTCACGGGAGACAGACGGGGAAAGGCCTGGTGATACGCCGTTAGCCTATTGTTAGTGATACACCGTTAGCCTATGGTTAGTGATACACCATTAGCCTATTGTTAGTAATACACCGTTAGCCTATGGTTAGTGATACACCGTTAGCCTATGGTTAGTGATACACCATTAGCCTATTGTTAGTGATACACCATTAGCCTATTGTTATTAATACGCCGTTAGCCTATTGTTAGTGATACACCGTTAGCCTATGGTTAGTGATACACCGTTAGCCTATGGTTAGTGATACACCGTTAGCCTATGGTTAGTGATACACCATTAGCCTATTGTTAGTAATACACCGTTAGCCTATTGTTAGTGATACGCCGTTAGCCTATTGTTTGTGAAGAGCATTTGCCGCTGTAAGCACAGCCCACGTGACAAGTATCACATCTGGCTGAAGTGTCGCATACGCAGCCCCTTCCCGTGAGGACACGGCACTGCTAACATTCAGAGATGAAATCCTCTCCCCCGGCCTCCACAAAACAAAGGCTCCTCCGATACTACACACACTGTCCGTCGTCGTGGGAGGCAATAAAATCACCGCCGCGAGAAACGATCGACAGAGAAATAATTGAGGAATCATGCCCGTTGTGCCGGGCTGTCGTTATAGGCAATCATTGTAATGAGAGACAGACTGCGGTGCCTCTCTGGGTTCCACTTGACGGGCACTATAGATCGCCACCCCGGTGGTAGAATCCAGGCTTGTTCACCAGTAAGCACTTACGGTACATGCTATGCTAACCCTGCAGTGGTGGATAAGAGTCGCCTTCCTGCTCAAGGACCGGGGCCTGTTATCACACACGGGGAAACGGGAGGAGAGTGAATCCAAATCAGTGGGACAATGTTCACAATGTTCCATTAATAAAGCATTTATGACAAGTGATGCAGATCTGTGGGCTCTCAGAGGTCTTCAGTGTTCTCACTGCCAGTATTTTGCCTTATTTTTCCAGGATTGTATCATAGGAGTGTGGAGAGGATATATTCAGCCATTGTGGACCAATAACACATAGTTATGAACGTTGTGGTATATTGTCTGAGGCAGGGTCACAAAGCCAGAAACATCCTATACTTTCAAAGGATTGTTGAGGGAT
This sequence comes from Novumbra hubbsi, assembly GCA_016801125.1. Classification (NCBI taxonomy): domain Eukaryota; kingdom Metazoa; phylum Chordata; class Actinopteri; order Esociformes; family Umbridae; genus Novumbra; species Novumbra hubbsi. The sequence continues at coordinate 25,462 of JACXGK010002058.1, read as the reverse complement.
TCGGCTGCACAAAGCCTCACCTTCACAATAAATCCAATATAATCTTCTCTCTATTACAGAGCATTCAGAAATGGTTCAAGCAATACCATGCCCTTTTCAAAAGCAGCAAGTATCCTCTCTAAAACATGAAAGCATATTCAGCTTAGTACAACCAACTTCAATTTAAGTACACGGTTAGTATAAATGTTAACATAAGATAAGCATGTTAGTATTTGGTTAGAAATGTTAATACAAGATAACTAAGTTAGTATGAGGTTAGAATTGGGTTAGTATAAGGTTAACATTAGGTAAGTATATTGTTGGCATAAACGTATTAATATGATAATACGATAACATATGATAAGCACAAGGTTATTAATTATTTGGGTACTATAGTTCTGCCTATAGTCCAGGGGACCTGAAGGATTTGAGAAGATCTAGATATGACCTACTGAAGGCCATCAGGGAGGCAAAAAGAGACTGTAGGAATAAGCAAGAGTCTAACTACCACAGCTCTGACCCCGCACATATGTGGTGTGGACTGACACATCCCAGCCCATAGAGGGAGGAACAACAATGACACCCAGCCTGTCACCTCTCTCCCCGAACAGCGCCACTCTTTCTATGCACAGTTTGAGGTGACCAAAACTACCCTCCTGGAAGGCTTGCTGAGGGCCAGGATGACTGCACACTCTGTCCCAAGCCACAGCCGACGTGAGGGGAGCTTTTCCACGAGTGAACCCACAGAAGTCACCAGGGCCAGAGGGCGTTCCAGGCCGTGTCCTCAGGGGGTGTGCCGACCAGCTAGCTGAGTTTTTCCCCTTTATATTCCACCTCTCCCTGAATCTGTCTGCAGTCCCCATCTGCTTCAAACAGACCACCATTATCCCTGTACCGAAGAAACCTTCCATCACCTGCCTGAATGACTACCACCCTGTAGCACTGACCATCATCATGAAGTGCTTCCAGTGGATGGTCAGAAACCACATCTGCCCCACCCTTCCTGACCTCTTGGACACCTTTAAATTTGCATACCGCCTCAATAGATCTACCTACAATACCATCGCCCTGGCGGGACACACCAACACCTCTGACAGTCCGATTTGTGGACTACAGCTCAGCATTCAACAATAGCGTGCCTGCTAAGCTTTTTCCTAAGCCCTGGAACCTTAACTTAACTCCTCACTTGCAATTGGAACCTGGACGTCCTGACAAGCGGACCGCAGGGGGTGACAATGGGCAACCTCACCTCCCCTGCACTGTCTCTGAGCATCGGAGCCCCTCAGGGCTGCATACTCAGTCCCCTCCTGTACTTCCTGTTCACGCTTGACTGCATGGCCACACTCAGCTCCAACCTTAAGGTTGCGGACAACACCACCATCCTGGGTCTCATCTTAAACAACCGTGATACCGCTTACAGAGAGGGGGTAGGGGACCTGGCTACATGGTGCCAGGACAATAACCTCTCTTTCACCGCCTGAAAGACTAGGGAGATGATTGTGGACTTCAGGAAGCGGTAGAGGGGTATCATACCCCCATACACATCGACTGAGCTGAAGTGGAGCGAGTCACCGACTTTTAGCTCAGACTGCAAACTGATACATGATAAATCAACAGTAACCTTTATGTTATCCATAGTCTGTCCATAAGACATTAGTTTACTAACAACATGTCATATCCATCAGTGCACGTTTTGGAAAACATCCAGTGAGTTTTGCTAAACATCCACTGGGTAAAACGGTCACAACCATGTTTACAGCGTTTCTATGAAACCAAACTGTTTACAACAACAGAGATTTCGTTATGGAACCATTCAGCAGGTTATTCAATACAAGACGTTTTGGCAATATTTTAACTGCAACTTGCATGAGCTGATGACTGGTGACATGTACTATATGAAGGGAATTCTTACCACACTTGCTGCGTTCACACACATTCTAATATAGGAAACTACCACCACTTGCTAGTATTATCAGTTGATGAATGCAAAACCCATAGCCCGAATGATTTATCCGCCCGTGCCCGCTTTCTGCAAACATATTTATTTTAGAAAATAAATGAAGTATGCCTACCAACATAATATTATGAAGATTAAGGGGTAGGAATGCTTTTGAGTATGAAAGCTACAAATTGCTACATGTTGTGGACTATTCTAAAAGAGAAAGTCCTTCGCTGTATTTTCTGTCAGCATATCTGGTTAAATAACAGTTAAAAATGCAGTCCATTTTTTGTTAATGTTGTTTGTATGTAAAGTATGAGCAGCTTGTAGAGCGCCCTCTTCAGGCAACCCAATTAAACATAAAAAATATATAATAAAAGCAAATAATCTGAAATACATACATGTTCATTGTATGTATACAATATTGGTGCTTAATTAGTAGAATGAAAACCTATACAAAATATGAAAAGGCTTACATGGACTGACTTGACCGTCCAACCAAATAATTGGTCACATCCTAATAATTTAAAGCTGCGCAAAGAAAAATTACAATTTTCTACACCAAAAAGGTTTTCTAAGCATATCCAATCTGGTAGTATTTCGGTTTATCGCACCGGTTAGTGTGATGATTTTTTAAGTTCTCACACATCTCAATACACATTTGTCCCTCTACTGGCAGTCATTCAGAATGAAGTATCAAGAATATAACAATTCTAACTGTACCTAGATTCCAACAGGCAGCAATAATCACTCAGCAAGCCAGAATAATGTGAATTGCAGGCCAGATGTTGCCTGTGAACCAGGTGTTTCGTAACACACCCGTGTTAGGGTTTATTCTCATTTATATATAATAAGCCTTCATTACTGGTGAAGGGTCCTTAGTTGATCCTTTAACATAGGATTCTAGGTAAGACTATACACTGGGTTCCAGAGTGGTCCAGAATGTTCTAGCTCTGCGTTCAAGCATCAAAAACGTCCAACAAAAAGTCCAACGCTGCCAAACATGGAAACAAAACGGTGTTAAGCGTGTATAGCATAGTGTATAGCAGAGAGAGAGATGGTGGGAGATATTTGGTGGGTGGCTCATTTGATAGGGGGGGTGGTAATGGGTGGGGTGGTGGATGTGGGTAGGGGGGTGGGTGGATGCAGGGGGTGGGTAAATGTAGGCATGAAGGTAGAAATAAGAGGAAGAGATGGATGGCACAGATGAAACATAAATGAGTACAGAAGGAGAAAAAAAAACATGAAGAACAGAGAAGGAGAGAGAGAAAGAATAGGAGAATGAGATAATAAGAAAGAGAGAGAAAGAGATAATAAGAGAGAGAATGAGAAAGAGAGAGATTGAGAGAGAGAATGAGAGTGAGAGATAGATAGATGGAAGGAGGTAGAAATCACCTGTAGATCTTGTATCTGGTGGTGTAGCCCTGCCTGTGTCTCTCCACTGACTCTGTGAACTCCAGAGAGTGGTGGAAGGGTCCCTTGTCAGACAGCAGCCAGTCCATGGGTTTGCCAGCAGCGCTGCCATCAGCACTGTCGGCCGTGGCAGTAGCCACCCCAGCCCAGGGCCAGCAGAGGCAAAGGCTCAGAGCCTCCAACAGGAGCAGCCCAGGCACCCATCTAAGACCGATATCCTGGCAGCTCATGCTTCACCCAGCGACACCTCATCCTCTCCGAACTTCGCCCGAGTCCTATTTGGGGAATACGTGAATGGGACACTTCCTGTTATTGTGACATTTGTAAACGCCTGGGGAGCTCTCTACACACTGCTGTATGTGATAGTGCGTGAGGAAATAGATGATTATATAAAAAAAACGAAAAGGTAGAGACGGAGAGCCAGAACACACTCCAAATAAATAGATATAATCCAAGTAACCTACACCTAATTGTTTTAAGAATAGACAATACAATTCCTATGCAATACATGCAACTTTTTTAATCAATAGATCCGTCATTTATATTGTACATCAGTATGCCTCGGTTCTTACCTGAATTTCGAAAGTGTGGAGATCAATTATTTATGATGCGTCAGTGAAATCGCCGTGTTGCACAAGCTCTGATTAAAGGTATTTTCTTGCCCCGACGTCATATCATTAACATCTTGAATGCCTGTTTTACAATTCTAGGTATGCTGAAAGAACAAACGACGAATCATCTAAAAACGTAGTGTTCACAGAAAAAAATGCTTTCTGAAGACCAACCACTTACTGTACATTACAGAAATCCCAAAACATAAATGATTGGACCTAGATTTCAGGAGGTTCTCATTTTCGCCGCCTAACAACTTCAGCTACAAAACACATGAGGATTAACTCCGGGCGTCCGCCTCAAACAAGTGAGTATTAAATTGCTGTACGATTTTGTAATTCCCAAGTATTGAATTGAAAAGGCGTTTATTTAACTTTCTTATTGTAATTTGCCACCCATTGAATTCCTGCATCGGGCGCAAAGTTGCCTAATCATTCGTTCATGGAGTTAGCTCAGTTCAGGCAGCTCCCTCTTCCAGTCTCTGTAGAGTGAATGAATAAAAGACCGGATGGAGGGGGGACCCGTTCGTAATGTGCAAGCGTAGAGCTCCGTTCAAGACAAAAATGAAATATTGTGCAGACTGCATGATGGTATATTTCATTTGGAATTTAATAAGAGCCCAAATGCTCTAACAACCTCTGCAATTTTGATTATGATAATTTCTTACTTCTACATCAGAACTGTACTAATCCCTGTCATCTAGTATAACAGATGTTAATTCATTAGATTACTATTGCAAAGGTAATCGTCCAAACCTAATTTGGAACATTTTATTTCGTTTAAAGTTTCTTGGAGCTAGGTTACTGAGCGAAGATGTCTGCATCGGGTTGCAATTGGTATGATATCCAAAAATAGGAAAATTGAATCAACGCAAGCCAGAGAAAGTGCTCGAACAAACGGAACATTGCAAGGCCCACTCCTGTAGATGCACCAGCATCTACAAGGCCATTGGCTATTTCAGGAGCTACAACGAAGAACATAGAAAAACACCCATTGTCTGAATTATCAACAACAATGACATGTACAACATCTATGAACGATAAGTTATCCACAGTGGCAATGTAACTCTTCATAAAGCGTCATCTAGCCACTGCCTTTATGGAAGCCCGTTCACACCACACAAAACAATACATCAAGTCTAAGCCATAAAACTACTGAAATAATTATCAAAATGTATTTAGAAACACAAATCCAAATCATTGTATTCCCTTTCAGTATCACAATGTCAAATTGTTTTGAAAAAATCTAAATGATACGGGAAACAATACCAAGACAAAAAAATAAATACAAATAAAAACTCTGTAATAATCACGCAACATAACAGAACGATTCCAAAAAAGAAATTGCCCTCAGCAATGCCTACATTATATGCAATAGGCTCAGTGCATTACAGCTAATAACGAAACATATTTTGGTAGTTCAGTTCCAAAAAGACAAAACTGATCATTGTAAAACACATTTTCAGTAAATAAACTTTTTCTGTTTACTAAAAAACATTGTCTCCCACGACGATTAAACCTCCAGCCACTAGCTGACCGCCGGTGGGCTGTAGATGTCAGCAAAACATGTTAGGATTATGGACCACGCCGTTTGGAATTGCCTGTTGCTTAGTTCACATTTCATCTGGTTTAACAAACACGCGTCATTAATCTTTTTCAGTTTTTCTTGTTTTTGATTAAAATCATTGTACAGATATCAACTCACAGGTCCCAATCATTAAAAAGTAAAGTAATCCGGCGACAGGGATTATTACGTTGTTTCTATAATCTGACGATAGCACCATGCGTGATTGGCTCATGCCAGGATTCTTTACGCCAGCGAAAGCCTAAGTTGTTTGTTAAGAGGCCCCCCTGTGCCATTGCCCGTCCTTCCTCATTTTTTACATTTAGTTCAGTCATGTTTATTCCACATTTTATTGGATACCTACTAATAGCTTGCCAACAGAGACTTTAGCATGAACTTTGTTTAGTGCTGGTTCAATTATATTTTAAAAGCAATTTAAACGTTATCAAATATGGTCTATTTGTCACACTGCTGATCCTGCAGTTTTTTCTGTAAAGCCCTGAGTTGCTGCAGGTGAGCGTAAATTAGCCTGGCTGACACTTTGCATAATGTCCTTCTGACATAGGAGTCTGAAATGGTTGTTTTTTTGATGTTGCACGCAAAAAGCATACAGAATGAAGGTATGTGTAGCCATGTTTGGATGTTCCTGAATCATAAATCAATACTGATGATTAAAACAATCCAAAAGATGTGATCTACTTCGTCCTTAGACAGGATTTGGAACACCATCATATTATATACATGCGTTAGCAATAAAATAGTATAAAGTTCTGTACCAAACAAAGCTCTAAACACCAACATCTTGTCTTGTAGTCTATGTTGTCAAGGTGCTGCACAACATTCATTTAGGTGGTTTCACAACACTGTGACGTTTGAAAACATCTCAAAATGACGTGGTTCAATGCTCTAGCAAAGCACAGGCTCCGTGTCCACCATGTGGGTGGGAAAGTTGTGTGTGCAGTTCCTCGTCAGACAACTCGGGTATCACGGTCGTGGCCCAAAGCATTGGCGCCACCAGGCACTTTTTAGAAAACTAGAAAATAAAATCAAGTTTCTTCGGTTTTGTATGGTCTGCCTCCACCACATATCCTCCACCTTCCCACCAGGCTGGTAAAAGCACCCCATTCACCCAATCCCTTGAACGCCCCCCCTTCACAGCAGATCCAAATCACCTGAGTACTAATCAGCTAATGCCACTCATCTGTGCTCTCCCTCGTCTCCTGGCAACCTCTATTCAGCCTGGTCATTCACACCCTGTCCTGGTGAGGTATTGTTTGTGGGAATTGCAACGCTACTAAGTCTGTACAGTATTTTTCTCTCGTCTTAGATAAGTGTGATAGTGTCTCTCGAGATCCTGACCCGTACCTACCTGTCTGACCACCTCCCTGTATTATCCCCTTCTGTACGGCCTCTTTCCTACCTTGATACCCAGTTACCGACCTCCTGCCTGCCCTTTGACTTGGTGCCAGCCTGTGCCTTGATATATTGTATACCTTCCAAATACACCTCCTGCGCTCTGCGCTTGGATCCAGCCATCTATGCGTCATTACCGGTTTGAAGTTTTATAAAATCAAACAATCTGAATAATTGACAAAATCTTATTCAATGAAATAATCCTAAAATAACACCTGTTATTGTTATTTTTATTGTCTCCTTCTAGACAAGTGAGCAGGTGATTCTCCTTAAGAACTCACCTGTGTGATGATGCAGGTGCCCCAAACATGAAAGTCACTCGTTCGACGACTGTGATCAGAGAAAAGCACTTGTGTTTGTCACTGTGTGTGCTGCCACGGGCTCGGAGAACAGAAGGAAACGCAGAGAATGATCTGAGGAGGTTGGACACAAGACAGCAGCCGAGCTTAGACAAAGACAATGTCAAGGCTTCATATTATTCTCCAGGGAGACCATCGGATTTCCTTTTTCTGCCATACTCAATGTGTTCAAGGTGTTTAAATGCCTTGGCAGGGTAAAAGACCTCCATGGCGTGGCTGTAAGAGAACTTGATTGGAAGATCACAGCGAAGAATTATTACAGAAAAGCGCCTCGATCAACCGCCACCCAAATTCAATCCGATGTTCACGCAGAATTGTAAGGTAGTATTAACTAGCACCTCATTGAAAGTAGATTGGGTTGTATGGAAACTTGCCGAAACCCACCTGAACATGCCACAATCCTTCTGGGACAATCTCCTGAAAAGAACACCTTCACACAATTCAACATGGAGGTGGTTCAGGGATGTTTTGGGGTTGCTTTGCTGTCTCTGAACCCTCAGGGAATCAGGAGAATGCCAAGGCATTTTGGAGCATAACGTTGGATGCCGGAAAATCTCCCAAAAAAGCACTGAGGAATGGTCCAAGAAAAAACACAGGAATGTACCGAAGTGGCCAGCAATGAATTGGCGTTGAAATCCCATTGAAGACCTGTGGAGAAATCTGGCCATTTCCACAAGATGACTGGGCCCAACTACCTGTACAGAGGCCCAGGATGCTCAGAGGCCCAGGATGCTCAGAGGCCCAGGATGCTCAGAGGCCCAGGATGCTCAGAGGCCCAGGATGCTCAGAGGCCCAGGATGCTCAGAGGCCCAGGATGGGAAACACTTGATTTTGAAGTAGTTCATATTGCCAGTTAAGGCTGTCCTACAAAGGATTGAGTCTGGGGTGTTGATAATTTGGACAATTACAAAAACCAAGGTTCTGTAAAGAATGGTTCAGAGCAGACAACTTGGTCAATTTGAACGTACTTTTAGAGACTGCCTGGGTAATGTGACGAAGGCACAATGGTGCCAATACTTCTGGCCATGACTGGACTGTACCTTTGAATGGATATGATCATCTGAAATTAAAATGCAGCTTGCGCAAGTTAATAAATGAGTAGTCGGAAGGTTATTTTCTACAACACTGATAAATAATCCGAGGATTTATAACCTAGAGGCTAAGGAACCGGCAAAGGCAAGGACAAATATCACAAATAGGGCAAAATTTATTATTAAGCCAAAATAATCACATACTTGTTGGACACAGGTACAGCCATCCATCTTGCGTTTTCAGGGCCGTTAATCACCGCAGGGCTGTCGGAGACTGTGTTGTGTCACAGAAGTTGACACGGCACTCTCCCTTGTACCACTTTGGATTTAGTTAGAATATATTTACGCAGGGAATGAGGGTAATGTTTCTTTTGTCGCCCGAGCTTTTCATCTGCACCGAGCTGTTTCGTCTGTTTGCCCAGTGATTTGTGAACTCAACAGCATCGTCTCAGTCCTTCACGTCAGAGTGCCGCCACCGCAGGCTCTGTGCGTGTGTCTCGTGCAATCAGAGTCACGGGAATTGCACGTTGCGCGGGCTGTAAAACAAAGACACTCGGGCTTCCCGGGTACTGTATGTATTTAGCGTGTGTGATACACATCACCCCCCCCCCCCCCCCCCCCCCC
>JACXGK010002058.1:6259-16429 GCA_016801125.1 Novumbra hubbsi | reverse complement strand
CCAGAGCAACGCACAAGAGCAATTACATTGAAGTGTCGGGCTACAGGGCACAACAAAGTGTTCACTTCCCCTTACTGGCCCAAAGGTCGGACCATCCGGCTACAGGCTGGGGAACAATGGCATGTTGGGCGTGAGAGAGAAGGGAGAAATAAGGGTCAAATAAACATGTGCCTCTCACTACAAGGAGCCCTGTCTCTCCAGTCAAGGTGTTTTAAAGTGGTTATGGCTCTTTTGAGTCACTTGGGATAATGTGAATGCAATCAAATGTGGTTCATATTCAAACTCAATCAGTCCAAAATTATTCACTGAAAAATAATTAAGAAGCACAGCAGCTGACATAGGTTGTCATTCATTCCGGTTCAAATAGCCCATGATTTACGTAAAACCGGGTTAAACTCCGGAAAAGCTGCATAAAGCATAACGATCTGTTGCATTGCCGGTGCCTTGGTGTACCAAGGAAACCCCTATTAGAGTATATTGATAATGTAAATGCAGTACAAAGTTCCTGCATTTTGACAGTGTTTCATCTTCTAAGGCTGAGGTCTTTCTTTGAGTTTTATTTTATCTGATTAGAAGGAAATTATGGTACCTTCAGAGTCCAACCTTTTTACAATGTGTTAATCGTGTCATACCGTATAAGCCCTAGAGTTTTACCAGGTTCTGTTATCTGGTCAGTAAAAACTGTGGCTCCAGATTAATTTTCTTTCCACACTACTCTGGCACCTTTGCAAAAACGGATATCTGGACGAGTCAGTCCAGATATCCGTGTTAGCCAACCTAAGAGATTCTGGTTGCCATGGTGCTTTATAACAGCCTAGGCTGACCGTTCTGCTAATTTAAAATTGTTTTATTGATGTATTTTTCTATGTGCATTTCTATTGAGTAACATTTAGTTTTTCAATTGCTGATCAGTTGTATATAATATTTTTTTGTTCCTATAATCTGTAAAAATTGAACCGACATTGTACTTTTCTGCCAACAATTCACTGGACCTAGTTGATTGATTTCTTTTGAATATTTGCATTGAAAATCTACACTGAGCTTTCATCTATTATCTGGAGATCTACAAAAGACTCAAATGAAGGACATTCAGACCTGCTCCAAAAATAAAGGAGCTGGATGAGCTGCCATGCCTGCTTTCGGGGGACGTCTCCCTCGTTGAACACATGGGTCCTCACTCGGCTCAAGCCACGTGGCTCCTGATGGTCATTTTGGCCACTGGAGGCCTTCCGCTCGGTCGGAGGATTCTAGTCAAGACCTGCTCTATCGTTATAGTTGTTTTGTTTAATTTCTAGTGCTTTAGGATTATAATGAAAAGCGCTATAGAAAGTTGAATAAATGACTAATGTTACCCTGCTGCTACAGTGCTTTCTGAAGCCTTGTTAGGCATGCATCAAACCCGGCACTAGCCTGTGGACGGAAAAAAAGCCCCTGAATAAGAGACGCGGGAAAACGCTTCGTCACCAGAGCCTTCTTCAACATGTGTCACTGACCTTTACCCTCTGGTTAAGCTCTCGTGGACAGACCATGTAAGCATGAATTACGCATCAGTTCACGAACCAAGGAGCACGAGATAACAAGTAACATCGATGCCTTTGGAGAAACCCAGAAATCACAGGTGTTTCACTCGTTCACATTTCGTCCATGTACTTTCTGGGAATATAGAAAAGAGTGGGTGGAGGTTTTTGTTCTGGTTCCATGAAACACACGTGGACCTCAATCGAATATCTGACGATTATGCAAGAGATTACATCGTGTTTTAATGGCCCTGGTTAACTCTCCAACATCCTAATTGACTTATTCACTAGTCCATTTTAGTCCCTGTAATTTAGCCTATGCCTTTCTTCGGTTACACCAATATTAATCTGATTTTCCAGTAGATTCCAATCTCTGGTCACTACTAATCCTTACATTCACTTCAGTTGTCGTTCATTGCAACTTGCCTCCACCAGCATTTGAAAACAAACTGCAAAAGACCCTTAGCCTTGACACTTTCATCACATCCCACTCTTTCAAAAATGAAATGAACTTGCTGCTGTCTGTTAAATGCACCTGAATGCTAAATGCACCCGCTTCATACAGAGCCTAATACATTTAAATTAGGATTTTTCCTCCCTTATCTACAACACCATACTCCTTACTTCAAAATTGAAATATTAAGGCTGTAAGTATGTTGAGCTAGGACTCCCACAAGTGCGCCAAGGTTTGGGGAAACATGACTCATATTCTTTTCAAAACGGTTCAAGCTCAGTCAAGTCGGGGAGTGTTGATGAACAGCAATCTTAAAGTCACACATTTTATGTTGTTTTCACTTCAAGCCATGTAATGTTGAAAGGTAGACTTTTGCCCCAGTTTCATATATCTTGAGGGTTAGAGCAGGTTTCCCCCAAGGACTATTCGTGATAATGCTTTTCATGACAGTTCTGACATGTCCCTGATGATGAGAAACATCCCCATATAATGATGCTGCCACCATCATTACTCATTTTAGGGATGGTGTAATGCTCATGGTCACACCTCTGTTTGAAATCTATCCAACAGGGGGCATGAACCAAAAAACTGCTGAAATAATCCTGTGAATCACTACATTTCAACACAGGTGGAGGTGATTTAACTTGGTGTCTGATTTGGAGACCATTCCAGTTTTGATTTTCCAGTCTTCTGATGTCGAATTCAGTTTTATTTATATTTCTTTGAATGCCGCATGGAGCGCTGAGGCAAGGCGGCACTGAGGCAACAGCTTTGTTTAGTGTTGATGATATTCCCTTGTATTCAGTGTTTATTTGGGTATTTGTATATATTTTTTAATATATATAATTCTGTGTGCGATTGTATCACAGTAAAATCCCTTTTGCCAGGTCATCGTATAAAATTAAACTTGACGTATGCCCTCCGTCCCTCACCGACATATCCTCCTGGTCCGGTGTGAATAATGCAGCTGATGGTCACGGATGCCTAGGAGACTGGCTTTCTGTCATCAAGAAGTCCCTCAAATAGACACGCCCAAATATCCCGAATTATGGAAAGAGGGTTTAACAGGGGGTGCCGACTTTGTTATACAAATTGACAAATATGCATTCTACAAAAACAAAATAGTAATAACAAAAACTTTGTTTTAGGCCTTGATTGGCACCATATTGCCTATTAGAACCCCCAACCCCGAGAACATATTTCGTTATTGATGCAATCGAGACATCATTTAAGTGATGGCTGAGACAGGCGTGGCTGTGATACACGATTTTTTTAATAGTTTCTCATGGTGGCAACAACTTCAGAGTGAGCTGGTACCCCGGTTGGTTGACACCTCTCACACTTATTAAATCTGGAGTGACAGTAGTTGAAAGTGGGTACTCCTGAATTGAGGATTAACGAGCGTCATGAGTGACAGTTGCGGGTGACGGATCCCTAATTAGACCAGATAGTCGCGACTACGATGGAGCGGTAGAGTGAAAACCTACGGAACATGAATAGTCCGACATCAGATAGACAATCTCGTGTCCTGGTCACTTTAAAGGCAACCTATTTTTCCCCTAGGTACTTTCAAGGCATCCTTATGTTTGTCGTAAAAACTGCACTAATGGAAAGTGAAACCGTGTTAAATGATTCGGAGGGATAGATTAATTTCAACACCTATTTCTCTATCCTGCTAAATTAATAGTCTGCATTCCTCGATTTATGCGTTTCACTGTCATTTGGGCCACAGTGTCCAGGGATTTCGTACTCTCGTTCAAAACCCAAATTGAAACAGTCATTTCCAATGAGGAGGGGTCATGTCAGTGCACCCTAAAATGCCTTGAGTCACCGCTAGTGTGGATGGTTCTAATCAACTCAAAATGGCTCTGTTCAAGCGTTAATGTAGCCCACAATTCATTATGTAGCTTATATGAGGCATATTTCCTCACCCAGCAACTGATGGTGTTTTCTAACGATATGGAAGTCTGCAATTGCGTTGTGCGCAAAAGGAATGCATTAAATATTCTGTCTGCCTAGTAATTTCTGAGAAGAGGGGGGGGTGAATAAAGAAGGCAAAAATGAGCTTCCCCCTGAGGCTAAAGACTGTTATAGTCTCCTGAAATATGGGCCTTTGTTGTTTGTGTACGCGGTAATTGAAAATTTCCTAAACCTCTACGCTCTCCAACTCTCTCTTTTTCCTTCCCAATCTCTTTTCCACTCTCGCTGTCTCCCTCCGTCTCTCTACAATTGCTTTCCCACTTATGAAAGCTGGAGATCCTCAAGAGATTCTCTACATGTATCGAGTAACCAGAGCAGCAACTGAAGTGTAAACTTTTAGAAAGCGCAGGTCTCAGCTGTCACTTCCGGAAGTCGCAGGTGAGCTTTCCTCCAGAGTCCACCGAGTTCTGCTCTGAGCATTGTAGTGTGAACATTTTCAAACTGCTGAAGTTGCACTGAACAAATTATAAACAAAACATAAAATTGTTGCGTACATGTATTTGTTCACGTATGAGTTTAGCAGTCTTGTGGTAATAGTTTGTGGTATGTTAGACGTTTGATGTATAGTTCTGGAGGAAGATTAGACAACAACCAAGAAAACCAATGACCAAAACATGTGAAAAATGCAGAAACTCTGAAAGGGAATTAATTGCTTGCACTGTTAAAAAGCGTTTGGCCTGTCTTTACTGGCTAGGATAGTGGCTACCAAGATATGTAGTGTGAATTTGAAACGTGGCCCAAAAATTACTCTTTGCCAGCCAACTTGAACGTCAAGGCCAAGATGTAATGTGAGTTTAAACATGAACTCACATTTTCCTTCCAGTACATTTGCATTGATTGTGTTCCCTATCCCAGTCTACTTCTCTTCCACCCTCCCTTCACCCTCCCTCCATCCCTCCCTCCATCTCTCTATCACCAGTCGTCTTGCTCTGGTCCCCTGTTGCCCACGGAGCTCCGGGATGCAGCCAGCTGATGTTGATTGTTTCTGCAGCGACGTCCCCTGGACTTCAGCCTTGGCGGCGGAGGCCGTGTGGAGACACTCAGGACGGCCAAGGCACAACTCGGCATCGCCGAGAGGCTGACGTAACGCGCCTTGACGCGGCAGTGTGAACGCGCCCGGAACCAGATGTCCTCATTTCGCCGACGGGTTGCCCGAGCTAAACAACCGAGAGAAGGAGGGGGGGGGGGGACCTGAATCGATTTAATCTCTCACCCCTCCGGCCAAAAAGCAGGCTTAAGTGGGTAGTGGTGCCTGGAGAGGTTGTGGTACTCTGCATCCACGTGGGGGAGGGGCAGCGTGATAACCGTGGCAGTAGTGGATACGTCATGCAAGTGGGGCGCTTGGGACAAACACGTGGCCCTTTGGTGGTCCAGACGAGACGCCGTGCCAAACCTCCGCTAGAATCGCCGATTGCGGCACTCCTGGTTTCGAGTGATAACGGGCGCGGCTGGTCCACTGGTCCCATCCCCCGCGCCCTCCGCCGTCGTAGAACGTCCCCATTCCCAGCGCAGGAAACGCCGTCGGTGCACAGAGACGGGCACATCCAGGGCAGTGCCATCCCGGGGCCGCCGGCTGAGGCACGCCGGTTAATTCTGCATTGTGCTGCCACGGAAACAGTGATGTGAATTGGCACACGGCGGACCTTGAAGTGAGGTTAAAATGGAGTGGATGATCGGATCTTGGCTGCGTGCTAAGTCTATTTGGCCCTGATGCACACAGACAAAGGCCAGTGCCAAAACCTCTCCGGCACAAATAATTGGCAAAGCCCCTGGGGTGGGTGTTCTCGAATGAAAAAGAAAATGCCTCATGTTTTCAATTAGATTTTCACTTCGAGGGATTTCGGTGGACGCAAAATGTGACATCTACATTGAGATTGCCTCTTACCCATCTATTAGGGCGGCTCTATTCACAGAGACGCCGTCTCTGCTAAGAGAGAAAAAAAGGCAAAGTGAAAATCAACTTCTCGTGCAATGTCTTCATCAGCTGCGTTTGACGATGCAGCTCAGGAAGCTGAAATGTCCTGGGCTTTGTCAGAGCTTCCGACTTCCCGGCCGGGCCGCGATTTCTGCCGCCCGCCTCTTGGTCACGCTCGGCGGTGGAGAGATGACCTAGAATGCCGGAATCGAGCCACATAGCGGATTCCTCTGTGCAGCGCCACACACAGAGGACTGTATGCAGCGCTGACCACGAGCTATTCCACCGGCAGCGGTTAGCTTACCCACCTGCGTTGTGTCTGGCGGTCCCCGGGCTGATTTGGCCAACGGACTTCCCATGAGCCGTCGTCGTTGGGGCTTAACGTTGCGTGTAAGTGCAGAGGACAGCCATGGAAGATGTCATTGAATGGTCCCGAGGTATCCGCGTTGACCACCGAGTCAGAGGTTGTGAATGTCAGCCGGAGGTGCCGCCTGGTTGGTTGACGTCCGTCACACACCGTATGACATTGGTGCCGTTGAAAATTGGAGTTGCGTTTCATTGCGAAAAGAGTGACCGCTCTAAGCGCCATGAAAATAACAATGCTTGCTACGTTGGAAATGATGGATTCAATTGACCGGTTCAAAGCCCAAATAAAATGGACCCTTGTTGGGCTTGGTCCTTGTTATTACCCAGGCGGGCTCATCATTTTGTTTATGGGACTCGTGATGAGGCTAGGTCTTTTACATTCCTTTTACAACTAATAACTTTCGCATATTTCGTCTATTTCTCCCCTTAATGGCCCTCACGAGTATGGGAAACATTAGCCGTTTCAAGAGGCAAAATTGTTTTAATTTAAAACAATGAAAACCCAATTGACTTGAGTGTTGATGAGATTAAGTGTTGACTCCTTTGTATCCATTACGGCTATAATCTGAGCCTCCTATCTGAGTTAGTTGCCAGAAGAGGATTGATGATACCTGGTTCCTCTCTACATTTTTTCCCCTAGTTCCTATATTCAAGGCAGTTTTTTCAAGCCATTCTGCATTCCTTGCTTTTTTACACTGACAAACATAGACGCAGTGTGTTGATCCCACAGGATCATTAATGGAAAGGATATTATCCAATTTGACATTGACAGACACACTCGCCGTGTGTGGACATACAACAGGACCACGATAGAAATAAGTCTGCCGTGTGTTGTGTTGTGTGTGTAATGGAAGACATCCATCTGTAATAGAATAAAAAGGGGAGTCAATAAACATGTAAAGCGGTGGCCATCGCCACAGCCAACCCCCCACCGGGCACAGATGGGTTTCCCCATGGCTCTGGCCACATGAAGCGGTACGAACGGCTAACGGGACTTTGTGGAGCCTCCGTTTGAATCCCACTGCTCTCATCTCCCAACACTAACGGGGCACCCCGCCGTGGCGGACCATTGATCTCCTCGCTCGGCTTCCGCGCCCAGGACGAGCACCCGGGATGGTCAGGGGCAGGAGCCTGGCTGGCACGGGCAGGAACAGGGTGGGTCCAGAGCGTGCAGAGACGATGAAGGCGCAAGCTGAATAGGATGGGGTACATTCTGCCGAACAGAAAGTATTCAGCTCAGGTACGCGACGGCGGTGCTAACACACTAATTACACAGTGATTATGGTCGCTGGTGTTTTATAATTGCTCAATTTGACGTTGGTGCGGGCTTTAAAGATTCCGTTACATGCAATGCCAAGCAGTCGTACGTAATCGTCTTAGGGTCGGCACAAACCCACCAGAACATCATGAACATGTACGCGGTTGTTTTGATGCTTACGGTAGCCTGTATATAATTACATGGGACTATGACATTACTATGACATTTCTGAAGGTAATGTGTTCAGCTATTATCTGGTTGTTGAAGTTAAACCACTGCCTTTATTGCATTTCTAAGCCTCAAATACACCTGGAAAATTCAGTATGTCCAAGACCACTTTGTCCCTAAATAATTACATTTGTGATACCTGCAACTACCTTCAATCAATATTCCACAGTTATCTAAATAGCTAAGTAGCCTAACGTACCATGTGTAGGTGGATGGACTTTGTGGAGTTTGTGAAACACCTTAGCTGCTCAGTGTTGTGAACAAGTAAATGCAATTTACCTTTAACCTTTTTGAATATGGCATGACAGTTATCGGATCTTTTGAATATGGCATGACAGTTATCGGTTTTACATAGTGGAAAATCTTGTCATTTTCATACAGTAGTAATTAGGTTTACGTAAATATTTTTTCAAGAAAAAACTCCCGGGCAAAGTGGACTTGACATTGACAAGTAAATAAATTGCTTCCATGTCAGAAGTGCAGAAGTGAGGACAAACCCTCCATGCAACATGCCTTGGGGAATGAGCCGCAGTTAACTGGCCCTGTTATTCATCCTAAAAGGCAGATATTCTGTCCTTGGTTCCCAGGCCAAACATACAATAGTCGGTAAACAGTTAATTAACCTGCAGGTTCGGCAACCGGAGGCTGATTGAAAAGGCTCCTCTGTGGGTTGCTAGAACTCCGTTCTCTGCTCAGAGGGATGCGAATATAGCCCAAGGCTCATCGTGCTCGAACGAGCCCCAGGGTGCAGGAATGCAAACACTGGAAGGGCTTATCCAAGCCATTATTAAGAGTTCATTTTCAAGCCGGCATTCCACCCTCACTGTGAATTTGTCATGGAGATGGTTATGTGCAGCGATACACTGGTTGCCGTGGTTTGTCAGTCTATGGACGTGCGGTCCAGCGCAGACGGGTAAGGACACAGTGGCACAACACGTAAGGCAGGTTGGGGGGGGGGGGCTTTGAATGGTCCGCAATAGGTGGAAAGTTCAAGAGCATTCGAGTTGGCATTTGTGACCGAATGTGGAATGTTTTCTTTGGCCACCGCGGTGGTCTGTGTTGGTGTGTGATGTGGATGTGATGGGTGGTGATTTGGCACGTCCCTCCAAAGCGGACTTACCGCCTGACCTGCCAGCTGCGGTGATCCTCATACTCATTGTCTGTTTTCCCACGAAATACGGAGAGGATTGCATTTCAAAATTAGCTCTCTCCTTGAATATTCAGGCAAGCCATTACTCCTTCATTTTGCCTTGCCACATTGCATTCTCTCTCAGGCTGAAATGTTTGAAAATTGCCCAAACCTTTTTATTTTTGGGCACCAAAAAAAAAACACACACCCACACACACACACACACACACAGAAAAAAAAAAACACTGAGCGATTGTAAACATTGTCATTTCAATTTGCCCTCGAGGGGCTTGTTAAATTTATGCGAGCATCTGTGCGCTTGGTGAATCAGAATCCGACGGAGAGCAAGATGTTTTTTCACTCACGGTCATTGGATTTGCACTGCTCATTAGACTGACGGACCTCTCTCCCCGGCACCGCGGTCTTCATTAACCTCTGCACCGGGACTTGGTGTTTCATGTCAACACCCTGGCACCGGCGTGCGTTCCAAATGGACCCGCGTCTCGGCGGGAGACGTGTTTGTGATTGTGCCTCGTCGCTGCATCGATTCATTCCTCAGACACTCGTGTGTCGGTTGGACGGCGACTGCCCCCCCCCCCTCCCCCCCTCGATGCTGCTCAGAGATAACGAGTGGTGATGGGGCAAAGGGACCCCAAAGCACCGACGGTCTCCCCAGCCGGCTGTAACACACTGTGCCACGTATGAATGTCTCCAGGCCGAGCCGCCACACGCGCCCGACGGGGGAACGACGCGGATCCGCGCTCCGGTGACGTCGGTCATCGCGACACCTCGTTACCCTGGCGATTTGGCGCTGGGCCGAGGACACAAACGTGACTCGAGGTCCCCGCGCTTGCTTTTCGGACACGGACGCGGGTTTCCGGCTGGTTGGCGTCCGTTTTAAATCGGACGTCTTTATCGCGAGCGCGTCCCGTGCCCCTCTACGGCTCTCCCTGTGGGTCCACGCTGGTCTCGCTCCGTCCTCCGGAGGAAGCGGTGACCTGAAAGCCCCTAATCCCAAACGGGCGTCACACATCCACCCCCCCTTGTGAAAGTCAGCATTTTACGTATTTATCTTTGGAGAATGACCGTTTCGAGGGGGGGTTATTTTCAAGCGCCCCGCTGGGCTCATTCCGGTGCTGGCTGGCTGGTGTGTATTATCTTTGCTAATGCATTTTTAATACCGGCCAGCTTTGGAGCCCACGCTGAGAGGACGCCATTGGCCGTGGGTCGTGGAACTGCCAGCACGGCATCTACGGAGATGTGACGTTTCAGCCGTGCGGAGAAACTGGATAGGTGTTGGGGGGGGGGGGGGGGGGGGGGGGG
>JACXGK010002057.1:0-59437 GCA_016801125.1 Novumbra hubbsi | reverse complement strand
GCCCTCAGGTAAGCTTCTTCCATTGCCTATTCCACGGCGACCATGGTCCCATTTAAGTATTGATTTCCTGACTGATTTACCTCCTTCTCAGGACTTCACCACTGTCCTGGTGGTCGTGGATAGGTTTTCGAAGGCCTGTCGCTTGCTCCCCTTTCCCGGTATCCCGACGGCCCTGCAGACCGCGGAGGCACTATTCACTTATGTCTTCCGGCACGACGGAGTCCCGGAGGACATTGTGTCTGACCGGGGTCCCCAGTTCACTTCCAGGGTCTGGAGGGCGTTCATGGCGAAGTTGGGGGTTGCGGTCAGCCTCACCTCCGGGTTCCATCCCGAATCCAACGGCCAGGTAGAAAGCGTTAATCAGGGGGTCGGTAGGTTCCTGCGCGCGTATTGCATGGACCAACCGACGCGGTGGGCCGAATACGCCCAGAACTCCCTCCGGAGCTCCTCCACCCACCTCACACCCTTTCAATGCGTGCTTGGGTACCAGCCGTCCTTGGGCCCGTGGAATGCGGAGCCATCTGAGGTACCCGCTGTGGAGGATTGGTTCCGGGGGGCGGCTACCGTCTGGTGTGCGGCCTACGTGCACCTCGGCAGAGCGGCCCGGCGTCACAAGGCCGCTCTGCCGCCCCGAAATACGCCCCGGGCGACCGCGTCTGGTTGTCCACGCGGAACCTGCCGCTCCGGTTGCCCTGCCGGAAGCTGAGCCCGCGGTATGTGGGGCCGTTTAAAGTCCTGAAGAGAGTCAATGAGGTCTCGTATAGATTGCAGTTACCTGTTATGTATCGCATCAATCCGACGTTTCATGTGTCTCTCCTCAGGCCGATGGTGACTGGTCCCCTCCAGGAGCATGCCGTGCGGGAGGCTCCCCCTCCGGACGTCGACGGAGCCCCTACGTATGCTGTCCGATCGCTGCTGGATTCGAGGCGTCGGAGGGGGGGTCTTCAGTACCTCGTGGAGTGGGAGGGTTACGGCCCGGAGGAGCGGAGCTGGGTGCCCCGGGCGGACGTTCTCGACCCGTCCCTCCTGCAGGACTTCCATCGGCGCCGTCCGGACCGTCCTGCTCCGCGTCCTCGGGGTCGTCCCCGGGGCCGGCGGCCTCGTGCAGCTGGAGATGCGCGTCGGGGGGGGTACCGTCACAGGACGGGACCTCCCCTGTTCGCGTAGCCTTCCGGCGTTCGACGTCGCCGGCCTTTTAGTCACCATCGTGTGTGTAGTGTCCTGTTTTCCCCATGTCCTGTGAACGCATCCTTCCCTGATTCCTTACAGGTGCTACCTGTTAACTCAGTACTTAAGCCCTTGTGTTTCTAGTCTCTGTGTCCGTGATTGTTACTTGTATGCGTGTCGGCTGGCATTGTGTTTCCACCACAGCCAGTATATTCCTTCGGTTCATATAACTATTGTGTGCCCCAATAAAAGGCACTGTTGAAGGTTTCCCTGCGCCTTGGTCTCTTCCCTCACACCACCATTACAGTTTCATCCAGTACCTTTTGTTTAACTGTTAAGTACATGTCCTGTTTTGTTGAAATACATCTTGGTTTTCTTTAAAATGTCTGCTAACGGTTCTTACTCCATCACCCGTGACACAAAAGTAAAACTTCTAGGTCACAATTAATAGGCCATTAAAAATTCTTATTTCTTACCTTGTCAATGGCTATATTTCCTAAGTAATTTAATGTCTAGAGATACTGCAGGTTTACTCAGAGTAAGGAAAAACTGCTTTTGTCTACGCTGATCCTTACTGGAATGTTTTGCAGAATAATCTAAAGTGGGACACATTGGGGCGCATTAAATGTTTGTAAATTTTTAAGAATTGTGTTTACATTTTAAATATCATTATGTTTCTATTTGTTCTAACAAAGGACTCAGTTGTAAAAGGTCTCAATGTGACTATCTGTACTAAATACAAGTTATATTAAATAAGTTTGTGGTAAGTGGCACTGGCAGTTGGTAGCCTACTGTCAAGGTTGGAATCTAGACTGTAAATGGATGGTCAGCTGCTCTTATCCACACTGTAACTGAAAAACTTCTGGCATACTGGGATTTACATGACCATTTAGTTGCAACTAAATATCGGCTAAACTGTGCACACAACCAATGCAGAGGTTTTATCTGAATTGCGCTGCAGTATTAAAAATAAGATGCTAAATGGAACTACCTATGTTAATACCTAACAACAAGGAGACGAAGATCAAATGAGAAATCAAAAAAAGGCTAGTTTGACAGGGAGATGAGGGCTTAAGGAAAACACAAAGATGAAAGAGGTGAAGTGAAGGGGGAGCGGGGTCCTGTTCTTCAGTCGCAGTGTAAATTATCTTAGAGCCCTGCTGAAAACTCAAACAACAATGGGACCACTGTGTGCATGTATTTACCTTTGATGAAGACCAAAAGGTCCTGTTCTCCTCCCTTTCTCTCATCTACCACCCCCCTTCTCCTGCCCCTCTCCCCTTTTTCTGTGGGGTTCGTTGCCAGTGCTTTTCTTTCTCTCTGTCTTTTTCCTTCATACTCCATGGCTTCTCAACAGATGAAAGGGGAATTAGATAAGACCAGGTAAAAGAGTGCAGGATGGAAACACAGCAAGGAGGAAACAGATAAGGATGAAGACAATGTAGAGCTTTGAAAATGTAAGAAAACGGGCTGTGTTTGTCTGTCCATGCCCTTTGTCAGTAAATGTCAATCAACATAGCTACATAAATAAAGATCACAGTCACATTAACAGGTGAATGCTTCACACTAAACCATGCAGTCCTTGCCTGTTACCTCACAGAGGATGAATAGGAGAGGGATTTAATGAAAAGTTAGAAGGATCAAATATTATACGTGCCTCAGCAATAATGTTTTGCCACCAGATTCCAGAGTCCACATATCTTACTTTAACACAACTTGAAATACTTAGACTTTCTTTCCATCTGCTTGTGCTCTCTGTCTCTTCCTCTGTTTCTCTCTTTCAGGTTGGCAAAGTGAAAGCCATACACGCACACCATTAAAATGAAGTTGTGCATCCCGATTTGCCCTTTAGGCAATTTCTGCATTTATACAAGGGGTCCCAAAACAATTCTTTGTTTTGTCATGGCATAGGCAGCTTGTTTTGAGATTCAAAACAGAATGATTTGATGAAGGAATAAAGAAAAAGCAAGTCAAAGGCACTACACACATACAAACTGACAAATAATTTGTCAGAGCAAATTTAAACCTGAGAAGCAAGCAAAACACACAAATCACTTCAAAAATAGTCTTGTGATGTCACACCTCTAATCTTCTAAATCACACAATCTCAAAGAAGGAAATATAAAAAATAAAAAAATTACGTCAACAAAATTGAAACTAAAATCACCAACCAATTGATGTTTGGATTCAAACTCACACAAAAAACTAAGAAAACAATTGAAAGTACAGGCTGTTCATCACAATGCGACTTGTGTATGGCCCCCATGTGCCTGTATGCATTCCTGACAACTTCTGGGCATGCTCCTGATAAGACGGCTGATCACAAGGGATCTTGGCATTGTAAATGACCCTTATAAGACAGCAGGCCACATGCCTATAGAACAAAGAACAGTAATGGATTTAGCAGATTAACAAAAGGTCAGAGGACTCAATGATCCACTGATACAATCAGAAAAAGGTGTTACAAACAAATAAAGCCAGTTCCTATCTCCAGCATTTACAGCACTATCTACACCTCCAACATTCTTCTTACTGGTCAAAAGACAAGGACTCAGTACTTTTCAATCAATGTCAATACTTAACTAGAAATATACAATGTACAATCTATTAATGCATTAGTTCAGTAAGATTTTCACTAATATCTTCTCCCAGACTTGATCAGGGCATCAGTTAGCTTCTGGACAGTATGTGGTGTCATTTAGTGGTGTCAGATGCGCCAATACATAACAGAGGTTCTCAATTGGATTCAGGTCTTGGCAACATGAGGCCCAGTCAATGGCATCAATGTCTTTGTCATCCAAGAACTGCCTACACAGTCTGGACTATAGATGTAAAGATGCACTCCAAGCCGGTAGAAAATCGATGAATATATGTGACGATTCAATTCGGTTGGTATTATAAACGAATCGCAATTAACATTTTAAACAGCAGGGGGCTGAAGCTAAATAATTTGACCTCGCTAGTTTTAGCGTTAAAGAGTAGCAAACGTGGCGGCAACAAGTGTAGATATTTAAGATGCCCCATCCTCATTCAAATCTGACGTGTGGCAACATTTTGGCTTTCCGAAGACTACAAATGAAAGCGTTGAGGTGGTAACAGATAAAACAAAAATGGTGTGCAAATACTGCAGGAGGATGTTAATATACACTATTAGCACAACAAACATGATGCAGCATACAAATCTTCACCACAGTGAGAAGCTCCAGTCACCTCCGTAAAAAGCTAACAGGCCAAACCACTCTGACCCGCGGATTTGCAGCCCCACTCACGGCGACGAGTGCGAGAGCCACGGAGTTCACAAGGTGCGTCAGTGGTTTCATGGCTAAAGATATGAGGCGGTTTTCTGTCATAGAAAATGAAGGATTTCGGCTACTGGTCAACACATTAGAGCCTAAATATACCATCCCATAATGCCCGCACTTTAGCCAGACTGTCATGTGTTACATGGATACCAAATCGAAGGTAGTTGAGAGCCTCAGAAAAGCAGATAGCATATCAGTTACAATGGACAGCTGGACCTCCAGGGCTCCCTAGAGTTATCTTATGGTAACAGCCCATGTGATAACCGGCAAGTGGGAGATGGTTAACGTTGTTCTCCAAACTTAACTTTTCGAAACACACACTGAGGATAATATTGCTGAAGTTTTAAATTCTGCTGTGAGTGAATGGGGGCTTCAAAAAGCCAACCATGGAATTGCGGTGGTCACGGAAAACACAAGGAATATGGATGTTGCTGTCAGAGAGGCTGGACTAGCCCCCCATGTCAGGTGTTTTGCACACACTTTGAACTTAGCCAGCCAAGCAGGTTTGAGTGTGCCCCGCGTGAGTTGTTTGTTGGGCAGAGTGCGGCGCATTGCTGCTTTCTTTCACAGCTTCGCTCGCAGCCAAACGGATACTGTTGGAGCTTCCAGGGCACCAGTTAGTCATTGGTGTTGCTACGCGCTGGAACATCAGTCGGGATATGGTTGAACGATATCTCAAACAGCAAGCAGCAACTCTCCTGAGCAACAACGTTCGACGAAATATCCGTGACGTTGATACTTTGGATGGCTCAGACATCAGCGATGCGGAGGACATGGTTAGGCTTCTTAAGCCACTCAAAATGGCCACCACTGTGCTGTGTGACGAAAAAAGTCAAACTGGGTCTCTCATTTTGCCCTTAACACTATAAGCGCTGAGCCATTGTTACCCCCCTAAAGCTCCGTTTGGGCAACATTTGCCCATGAGTCTACAGACAGGGACGTATTTACTGACACGTAATGGTCGCTAGATGGCGCTTCTTGTACAGATCCAAAGTCAAGGCTGAAACTTTTGGGTGTCTTGTATCTTGTCAAAGTGTTTTGCTTCAGTGTTGCTCCGATTTCGAGGTTATGGTGTAACGATTGCAGTAACTACAATGTGTAAAGACGCCGGTCTGGCTTGGTTTTATACAATATAATATCGCGTTCAATATTGCAGTTTGTATTGGAGGTATAATAAAAATAGCAACAAAGGACATAAAGTCAAAATGACTTTGGCAACTGAACTGCTGATGTCAAGGAGATTGTCTTGCGCCTTCACCTTACTGTCGATCTATGGCCAATGTCCGTGTTACGTTCTAATTTTCACAATAAATCGACCTGCTCACAAAATCACTATATAAAACAAGTGACATTTAAAAGAACAAAGTAAGAAACATAATTCTAAACCTCTTTCTTGTATATTTTGAATCAGGTAAATACCAAACATTCAAAAATGGTTATGTCAGTAACTTTCCGGTGGTGCAGTGGTTTGAGTGTACTGTTAGTAAGCCCAGGGTTCATGATTTGATTCCTCCTGTCTGCAACAATTTGAAATGTCCTTTTCTCCGTCCGCTTGCTGCTTCCAGCTATATGTGTTATTATTATGTTGTACATTAAAAAGTAGCTGAGAAAATAACACATTCTAAAATCTATAGAATACGTTTTACATAATATCTTAACCTTCATTTTCAATAATCTCCCTACAACACAAAAGGCAGGACAAGGAGGAGCTATTCAAATTACAATGTTTTAAACATTCATGTAAAATCACATGATATGAAAATGAGCAATCGAATGTGTGTGTGTAATTAGTGGATACTCTAATAGGTTAGTCTTAGGGAATTGCATTGTGCTCAGGGTTTTTTTCTTTCTTTGCTTCAGCTAGTAAAGAATGCACCCATCCCCCACCTAAGACCGCATTGCGAATCAATATATTTGGTCTCAAGTCAAATCGCTAACATTTCTGGCAGAGCTCACAAGTTTGGTTCCCTGAACATTGACCGCTGACTTTACATCTCCTTTTCGCAAACGCATAACAATATTGTCCGCTAACCGCTGACCAGCCGGCCTACATTCATCTTTCCATAAATAGGGTTGTGCGTTCAACATATATTTTGTTTGCAGCTACCCACAACTTATTGCCAAATGTGTCCGGTTTATTGGCCATTTATTGTGTAACGCAACACCGCGACTTGATGGGGAAAAGTTATTAATTTACAGTTATGTTCTCACTGCACTGGAAACAAACCTAAAAACAGGGAACAAAAGTCGCTGAGAATACCAAGCATAATATAATATATTTGGCAACTGAACTGGCAATGTCAAGGAGATAGATTTGGTCTTAATTCAAGTCGCTAACACGTCTGGCAGAGCTCACAAGTTTTGCTCCCTAAACATTGAACGCTGACTTTTGTTGAAGTTAAATCTGCTTCCCCCGAGTCCGAATCAGAGAATGTCCACGCGGTCCAAGTCTTTCCAAAATAAACACCTTTATTAGCAGATAATTATCTGGAGATTGTTCTCCACCGTACAGTAGACAAGATCTGAATTACTTTCACCTGGCCACAGCTTATGTACAGCCCCTCCCACCCCTCAGTCATTGGATAGAATCTGTTGAGTGGGCTTCCTGGGTGGGTGTGTCCCTTTCTGGGACACACCCAGATCGTGGGGCCATCTGGTGACCTCGGAGGCAGACGAAGAAGACAGTTGAAGGGGGGGGCTGGCGCCAGGAGATCTGCCCGGAGATATCACCTAAATTGTGTTTACACTTCCCCTCCTGTGTTCCCTGTCTGCATCAGGGTCAGTGTGATAAGCCAACAGACAATAAACCAGGTCCCCCTATTCCCCCTTGATATCTTGACTTATGGTCCTACTCTGGAATGTACTAATTAACATTTTATCACCCCACTGGCAAGGTTTGTTTCTAACAGCACACCACACATCTAATCTTGACTAAAATATTCCACACTTTACATCTCCTTTTCGCAGTCGCATAACAATATTGTCCGCTACTTTCATTTCTCAATAAATCGCGTTGTGCATTCAACATGTATTTTGTTGAATGGCTATTCAGAATTCAATGCAAAATGTGTCCGGTTAATTGGCCATATATTGTGTAAAGCGACACTGTGCCTTGTTCATCTACTACAGTTATGTTCTCACTGCACTGTATTTCACAAACGGATCGAATACCTCCGATATCATTGCAAATGTATCATTCACAAGACGGGCAGTCCTTGTGGTCCTGTCATCAAAGCGCAGATATCTGAGAATTTTTTATTTTCATTTCGGTTGACCAATAATCATCGAGTTTTATGCTTTAACCCACAGTAACGCCTCTCAAATAAATAAGATCCACAAATGCTTTTAGTTCGGCATCAGTCAATTTTAATTTTCCTGCATAATTTTGCTCAGCTCCCGCTTCTGTGTATTTTCTAACGTTTGTCCAGATGTCTGTGTCAATCAAACACTTCAGACTACTCAGTGGACTTGTAATATTTTGATATGTAATATTATTAGGGTTATTCCATCAGGAGAAATCCTATTGTAATTGTAGGTTTTATTATTAGGGTCACTCCGTCATGTATATTTTCAATAAAAAAATACCAAACATTCCGAAATAGTCAAATAATTAACTACGTTGGTGGGGTAGTGGTTAGAATGAACCTGTTGTCAACGCAGGGTTCATGGTTCAACTCCCTCTGTCTACAGCAGCTTTTACGCTTCCGCATTTTGCATATGCGTGCGGTACACGTCTGTAAATTTTTTTATTGTCCCCAATGTTTTGGAGTAACCCTAATCGCTGCTTGCAGCTATATGTATTATTATTATTAACATATAAAACATATGATCGAGAATAACATGGCATCCAACAAAGAAGACTCCCTCACTGTGAGCAACATGAAGAGAGTTATACTGATCAACCTTTCTGACAGATGCACTGCGTTAGACCCCAGATTCCCGGCTCTGTGTCATCTAGAGAAAACCCAGCGCGAGGATATATTCCATAGACTGAAGGAGAAACCTGTGCTGTTGTTACACAACCAGGTATTGTATTTATTGTACTCTCTCTCTTTCTTTAAATGGATTTTGTAATTATTCGTTGGTTATTATGGTATATTATTTTACATGTGTTCAAGTGATAAATCCAGCAAGAATAATGATACAAATTCTAACAAATCATATTAAGATCTTGCATTTATAACAATGTGAAACCCCTGTCACTGGTGTACTTTGATTTTACTTAGTATTTTTATTTCTGCTTTTCCTCTGAGCAGGATGAGGGCATAGAAGGTGCCACTAGCCTCCCCCCTGGTGCAGAGCAGCCTCTTGGCCATGCAGACAGAGCAGAAGCTGTGCTGAAACAACCTCCTTTCAAGAAAACAGCATTGAAAGATCTCCTAGGAGGAACTTTCGATGAACCAACTACACAGCACATCAGTCAGATTGATGCAGAAATCAAATATGTACAGAGCTGAAACATCCATTTTCCCCCAATAGCTGTCCACTCAAGTGGTGGAAGGAGAATGCTAGGCTGTACCCACTGCTCTCCAGGCTAGCCAAAGCAAACCTCTCCACACCAGCCACCTCTGTCCCAGGTGAAAGGGTTTTTTCATCAGCAGGGGACATTGTGATGTGCAGAGATCTCAGCTTCTGCCGGAAAATGTAGATATACTGATATTTCTTAAAAAAACATGTTAAACATTTTTTAAGATAGGAAAGAGCACAGTCAAAACCTTAGTTTGTTTAAATGAAGAGATTTATTTTATTTGTGCTTTTCAATTATTTATTTGATTTGGGATTGTTTATAAGATTATATTTTGTTTTTCTATTTGACAAAAGATTTTAATTTCACAAAGAAAGGTTCAGCATTTTGTCTGAATGAGATTTAAAAGGTCACTTTAATTTATAATGTTCTTCTATCTTTTGTTAAATTGTGAGAAAATTGTATTGTGAAATAAGTATTGTGAATCGTTACATGCCTACTCTGGACACATGAGGCAGTGCATTTTTCTGCACCAGAAGAAACCCAGGGCTCACTGCACCAGCGTAAGGACTGACGATGGGTCTGAGGACTTCATCCCGGCTCTAGGGGTTGCACAATTTATCAAATTATGTTTGGAATTGCGATATTGACATTTGCAATATCCAAATCGCTGACGTATGCAATTTTCAGCTCCAAAAATGCTATATGGTATGCGCCTTTGCCAAGTCCACCTGTGGTAAATTCGGTAGATTGGACATGATTTGAAAATCTGCAGCATTGAAGGTCTCAATGAGCAGAGTGGCCTCCATCATCCATAAATGGAAGAAGTTTGGAACCACCAGGACTCCTCCTAGAGTTGGCCGTCTAGCCAAACTGAGCGATTGGGGGAGAATTGGCATCTCTGCAGCACTCCACCAATCAGGCCTGTATGTTAGAGTGGCCAGACGGAAGCCACTCCCCAGTAAAAGACACACGACAGCCTACCTGGAATTTGCCAAAAGGCACCTAAAGTACTCTCAGACCATGAGAAACAAAATTCTCTTGTCTGATGAAACAAAGATAAAACACTTTGGCTTGAACGTTAAGTGTCATGTCTGGAGGAAACCAGGCACCGCTTATCCCATGCCCAATACCACCCCTACAATAAAGCATGTTGTTGGCAGCATCATGCTGAGGGGATGTTTTTCAGCAGCAGGAACTGGGAGACTAATCAGGATCAAGGGAAAGATGAATGCAGCAATGTACAGAGACATCCTTGATAGAAACCTGCTTCAGAGCGCTATGGACCTCAGACTGGGGCGAAGGTTCATCTTTCAACAGGACATTGACCCTTAGCACAATGCCAAGTTTACAAAGGAGTGACTTTGGGACAACTCTGTGAATGTCCTTAAGTATCCCAGACTTAAACTCGATTAAACATCTAAATAAATTGCTGTGCACCAACGCTCCCCATTCAACCTGATGGAGCTTGAGAGGTCCTGCAAAGAAGAGTGAGAGAAACTGCCAAAAAATAGGTGTGCCAAGCATGTATCATAATAAAAAATGCTTGTAATTGTGGCCAAAGGTGCTTGAGCAAAGGCTGTGAATATTTATGTACATGTTTTTGTTCTTAATTTTTTTTCTAAATTATAAAAATAACAAACTGTTTTTTAATTGGTCATTATGGGGTATTGTGTATTTGAGGGGGAAAATAACATAACAAAATGTAGAAAGAGTGAAGCTCTCTGAATACTATCTAGATGCACTGTGAGGGACATAGCGTGCAAACACATGATCACACACACGAATGCAGGCACTGACAAAGTGAAATAAAACTGAAATTTAAATAAATTGAGAGATGAGACATACACATTTTAAGTCATCACAGATCATTTCCAAATCTCATCCAAACAACAGGGCATACTTGTAAGATATATTTTCATAATTCCGGTTTTGTGGCCCACATGTAGGCTTGAATTACATTAACACAAAAGCACATTTCAAAATAGACCAGACACTTCACCCAAAACAGCAAGCGTTTAGCTAGACTCTTTAGCTATTTTCAGAGGCCATTTCTCATTTAGTTTTGCTCCTTTTTATCTCTGCTCTTGCTCTACCTACTTTGTTTACTGATTGACAACAGGTTAATGGATCTCTTGTAATGTTTGCAAGATGACCTCTAGTTACTGCAAATGGATTAAGTTGTTCACTCAACAATTTCTACCAAATAAAGTCAACTGCAAAAATAGATTACACTAGAACAATAAGACAAGGTCAAAATCAGAGAGAAGTAAATTGCATAGTCATTAAAATTAGGACACCCCATAAAATATTTAGTCATTTAAGAAATATGGGCATACAAAATATATTTGCTGATTTCGTGCATTTGCCCTCTGTTCAAATAGACATACCATTCAAATTATAGTCTGATAATTGTTTTGTCAGTGAGAGACAGAATAACCACAAAAAAATAAGTTATACATTGATTTGCATTTATTCAGTGAAATACAGTGGGGAGAACAAATATTTAATACACTGCTGATTTTGCAGGTTTTCCTACTTACAAAGCATGTAGAGGTCTGTACATTTTTTTTAAATCCGGAAAATCACATTGTACTGATCCACCACCTTAGCCTGTATGTTGGCGATCTTGGATCAGTAATGAAAAACTAAACGCAAGTAGGCGACAGCTTTCCAACAGACACACTGGTACCATCACAATCCTAAAATGCAGTACCACAGACTAATGTTCCGTCTGTGGTACAAAGATGGAAAACAGATGTCCAATGCCCTAATAGCTGGGATTGCCCGCTTTGGCTGAAATAAACTCAATAAGACATTTCTTATAATTGTCTACCAGTCTCTGATATTGACTGGGAGAACGTTTTTCCCACTCCTCGTTGAATACATTTTTCAGCTGTTTCAAATCACCCCACATAATCTCAATAGGATTAAGATCCGGGCTTTGACTTGGCCATTCCAAAACTCTCAAATAAATTTTTGTTGCCATTCCTCCGCCATTCCACTCTCCGGAAAAGTTTGATTTGCATGGGAGGTGTGAAAGGAGGAAACCCATACTGTAAAAAAACATCAAGGCAAAACTAAAGTTTGCAAGAGAACACCTTGAAAAAGACCAGGACTTTTGGATCAATGTCCTTTGGACAGATGAATCTAACGTAGAATAGTGTGCACAGTAACAGAAGACATGTGTGGAACAAACTGAAGATTTGAGCTCAAGAACATCATACCAACTTGTGAAGCATTGAAGTGGAAATGTCATGGTTTGGGGTGCTTTACTGCAGCAGGGCCTGGCCAGCTCACTTATAGAATCTGTTATGAATTCTTCATTGTATCAGAGGGTGCTTGACAAAAATATAAGACAAAATATAGACAGATGTATAAAATATCTGTCGGAAGATTGAAGCTGAAACAGATGTGGACTATGCAACGTGACAATGACCCAAATATCCTGCAAGGAATGGCTCAAATAAAGAATTATGGAATGGCCAAGTCCAAGCTCAGATCTTAATCCTATTGAGATGCTGTGGGGTGATGGGAATTGGGCTCAAACATCACACAGCTGATAACAATTCTGACTGGAGGAGTAGGAAAAACATTCTCGCAGGCGATGTCAGAGATTGATACAGTTCTAAATCTTATTGAGGTTGTTTCAGCCCAAGTGGGCAATACCAGCTATTATAAATCTTATAAAGCTTTTGTTATATAAATGATGGCATGGTTAAAATGTCAAAGATTTTGCTTTTTTTAGTGACCTAAAGCTCTATACATTATATTTCGATCAGCAAATATTGTTTATTGCTCATAATTTGTCCTCTTATTCAATGTTTTGTATACAAGGTTGTGCATTTCAGATTTCAAATAAATTATCTGCCATTTCTGTTTACATCTCATCTTTTTCTTGAATTGCCTTAATTTCTACAGTTATGCACTCTACTATTACTTTAATCTGAATTATCCTGAAGCCGGCCCGTGTTCAAAATATCCTATGGTCAATAATAGAGGAGATGCAGACAAAATGAATGTCTGTACTGTGGTGTGCTAGGCTCAGTTGTTAAATATGTCCCAGGCTCCAATATGGTTGGAGCCTTGGGCTGCCAGCCGCGATGCCTTGGTGGTGTAATACAATAATCTACTGGTGTCCTAAAGCTGGTGGGGCTGGTGGCAGTCAGAGAAAACCCAGCAGTGCGCTGCCTGGAACAAACGACCAGAGTCTGTAATCTGCTTTCACTGTGTCAGCCTGCACATGCCACACCAAGACACAGCCGTCACTGCAGAGAAATGCACACTGACAAACCAAGCAGCATTTACCTATTACTAAACCAGATAGATGTCTTTTTAAAAGGAAACATATCCATAGCTGTAAACAATATTGCATGTATGTTTTTACCTTTTAACTAGCATGCGGCCAAGTGATAACATCATTCATATCCAATGCACATTTTTTGTAAGGGACACAATCATCACATTAAAGAACCAAGTCAGTTAAAGTTCTGGTATATCAATCTGTTCAGTCAGTAAGTGTAAGCGATTGTGAATTATTGTTACCTTTTTTGGTGAAGACATTCGTTCATAGATGTCAAATATGAAGGCAAATGTAGATTGGTTGGTGCCAGAGGAGTTAACTCTTTGTTTAACAAAAAATTCCACATAGAAAATCCATCATGGCAGACTTTATAATTCCCAATGCCAAAAATGTAGACGTGAATTCAAAACGCTTTTTATTTTCAGCTAATACAAAATTAGCTTATGCCAACAAGCGTCCCGGTAAAAATCTTTTGCCTACTTCGCCAACTAGCATTAGCAAAGTTGACATAATGCTAAACTGTATAAAAACCCTAACTAACCAGCTAACAAAAGATTACATCACGAGAACTGCAAATTACTTACCTTAGTATAATGTGTACATTTGAACTGAGATGTTTTGGCAGTGATTGTAGCTAGCTAGCGGTCTCTTCTGTTTCTTTATTTACTCTGATCTCCCTCACTTCCAGAGGAAAAGGATTGTGATCATTGTTGTATTATTCACCACATTGTCATTGAATTGGGTGAATCTGCCTATTAAGAAACTACATTTGCTGTTTCTCTGGTGACATATGGAAATATTTTAAGTAATTAAACTAAGCCTATGTGCTTAAATATCTGAATCCCTTGAACCTAATAACAAATGTTTGATATCCATTACATATCACTGGCAGGCACTGTGTGACGTGGAATGAAGGAGACCAAACTGCAGGTAGGCGATCAAAGTAAATAGGTTTTATTACCTATGGTTCACGGTCAGAGTATATAACTCTACCGGTATTCAACGAAAGGGATAAGTGACGTTCAGAGGAATCCGCCACAGAGCACCTCGGTGCTCTAACACGAAACAGGAAGACAATAACAAACGCAGAGACAAGACACATGAGGGATTATATACTCAGGTAATGAGTGGCAGCTGTCTGGAATCAGGGAGGGATGCGTTCACAGGACATGGGGAACAAGACAAACACAGGCGGTGGTGCCTAGAAGGCCGGCGACGTCGAACGCCGGGGTGCCATGCGCACAGGGGAGTGGCTGCCACTAGGTGGAGACGTGACAGACTGATATAAATTATTCATTATTCCTGGACAATTTCTAACTGATGTTGTCTACTTCAAACATTTATTTCTCCAGAACCACTTGCCGGATTGTCAGAGGGTTTAGAACAGTATGTCCTCAACCCATTCCTCAAGGAACCCCAGACATTCCACATCTTAGCTGCAGCCCTAAACAAGCACAGCAGATACACTAATCAAGGGCTTGAGGATTGTGTGCTAGCTAAAGGGTAGTTCAAATACCCGGACTGGCTGGGGTTCCCTGAGGAATGGGTTGAGAACCACTGCTTTAGAATATATCATCTATGTAACCATGTTTTTAAACACAAGTCTTTACAAGATTTCAAACAGTTGGACAGCAGTGAGCCATTGAGCTTGCTTACATTTTTTTCTCGGTCTGTCAGTGCCACCGTTAGGCCAAAGTGATTGATACTTTACTGCTTAGATAGATTCTTATCCCTCAGGATGTGTGCGCCTTACTTTACTCTGAGTTAAGTAGATTAAACCGTTATAAACATTTGCATTTTATAGCTCTGCCATAGCTGATAGTATCCGCATATCTTAAGTCTTGAGATTGTTTTGAACATGTGTACCAATGCATATTCTGCAATATGAAAATCTGTGTCTTTTGGTGTCCCGATCCCGCAGCTAAATCAACTTTTGGAGACTGTCCTGGCACTTTCTTGGGCACCCTGAAGCCTTCTTCACAACAATTGAACCTCTCTCCAAGAAGTTCTTGATGATCCGATAATTGGTAGATTTAGGTGCAATCTTACTAGCAACAATATAATTTCCCATGAAGCCCTTTTTGTGCAAAGCAATGATGACTGCACGTGTTTCCTTGTAGGTGACCATGGTTAACAAAGGAAGAACAAATCCAGCCCTTCTTTTAATATGTTCAGGTTATTCTAACTCAATCTGCATCAGTGATCTCCAGCCTTGTCCTCGTCAACACTCTCAGCTGTGTTAATGAAAAGATCAGCTGGTCCTTTTGTGGCAGGGCTGAAATGCGGCACAAATAATTTTGGCAAAGAGGGACTTTGCAATTAATCTGATCACTCTTCATTACATTTTGGACAATATGCAAATTCCCATTGTAAAAGCTGAGGCAGCAGACTTTGTGAAATGTTTGTGTATATTTGTGTCAAAATGTTTGGCCACAGCTGTACGATGGGCACGTGAGCATCAGAATTGGACCACGGAGCAATGGAAAACAGTTGCCTGGTATGATGTATCATGTTTGCTTTTAAATCATGTGGACCAACAAGTCCAATATAGCGGAAATTCCAATATAGTCAACTTCCCATTGGCAAACCTTTTCCTTGTGAGCAAATTTACCAATGTACCAAGTTGCAAGATTAGATAAGTCACGTGGGCATAGTGAGATTCCACCGTTGGCCGACTTTAGAGGCATGTCACAGCACCACCGTAAGGCTGATTTGCAATTGCATTAGTTAGGTCCATTGGGCTTGCACTACCATGTAAATTGTGGACACATTGCATCTTATCTCACAGGAATGTGTAAAATGGTAGAAAAGGAAAAATAAAAATAATTAAATGTGTGTACACCTTAACACACTTGCCATCTTACACTACTCTGGATGGAACATCATGAAGATTTTTCTACATGCATTTCAGACCATTGTCCATGTGTTTTTGTACCCATGTTGATTAATTTTTACTGCTTAAATATCAATTCTACAAGAGCTTGTTTCTGACACACACAGGTAAAAATGGCAATTTAAGGATAATTTCCCACACCTCAGCTTTTTAAATTTCAGTTAGTGTCTGTGTATGAATAGTCAATGAGTTTCTTAGCTCTCACGTGGGTGCATTGCACAGGCTAGATACTAACAATGATTTCAGAAAAAAGATGGTGTGGTTTTTTCAAGGAGTACAATACTACAATATTTGAACATAAATTTGCTGCATGGTTGAGTTGCAGGAAAGTAGCCTTTACTTGCGCCATAGTGAAAAGGATATCATCCCTACTGTGAAGGATGTTGATGACTGTGGGGGTGTGTGAGCGCTAAAAGCATGGTAAAGCTTGTGAAAATTGATGACAAGATGAATGCAGCGTGTTATCAGAAAATACTGGCATACAATTTGCATTTATCTGCACATTGGACACTCTTGGACTCTCCAGTAGTGAAGGTTCATAGTCTCCTGACTTTAATATGATCGAGCCATTCTGGGGAGATCTTAAACATGCGTTTCATGCAAGAAGACCAAAGCCACCTGCAAAAATGTGTGGCCTCATAGACAACTATCACAAAAGACTGCATGCCGTCATTGATGCTAAAGGTGGCAATACACCGTATTAAGAATGAAGGGTATGCAGACATTTAAACAGGGTTCATTTCATTCTTTGTTTGCTAGTTGTGTTTTATGATTGTGCTATTCTGTTATGACCTACAGTTGAATATGAAACCAATAAGAAATTAGATGAAAGGAAATGTTTTGCCTGCTCACTCATGTTGTCTTTAATAATGGTACGCAAACTTTGAGCACAACTTTAGCTCTTAACACAGAAAAATAAAAAAACAGGCTGTACTACCTTCCATGTAAGTACTGTTAAGACAGAGGTCAGAAGTCTCAATGTTTATTGGTTTGTTTTCCTTTTTGGAATTAAGTTCTTTACTTAACGGTAGACATTCGCATGAGAATACAGCGCTGAGTGGAGGAAACCTGAGGTGAGGGTTCAGGGTTATTTGGTGAAATCATGGACTCTACTTCGCTTCCGGTTCATCAAGGTGAAAATAAAAATGCTGACTTTTAATAGCGTAGTTGTTACGTGCCCACCTCCTTGATGGTACCTAGTGAGCTCCTAACCTACCTGCTGCATGAAACGGTGGGGGACACCCGCTCATATCTAACCTGATGTATTTAACAGTGGTTATCTACGGGCATATGTAAACCCCAGGGTATTTTACCTGAACCTTCTTCTAAGGGTTAGACAAACATGGTAGTACACATGACAGAGGGTTCCAGCAGAAACATCACAATAAACAATTAACTGTCAGAGCAAAAGTATAGCCCCTCCAGCCTTGAGCAAACTTCTCTTCTTTATAGGAGCTCCTAATCGTCCACAGGTGTGGCCGCTTCAGTGGCCCAGTAGCTCCGCCCATCTCATAATCTGCAATCAAACCACACAAACACCCAATCATGCCCTCACACCCACAATGCAACCTTACAAACAACGTGGAAGGTAACACGCCCACCCCAAAGGAGCAAAACCCATCGGATTTGCGACATTCAATGAACCAAACCAAAACAAAATAACTCTCACGGTATCCATATACAGTAGCTACCCTGCCTTTAACACTCCAAGAAGATTATGAAATAAAAACACCCCCACAAGAATCAAGAACACGAGTAGGGTATCCGGTTATGAAAATTAAACACAGGACAGAGCATCAGCAACTATGTTCTCAGACACTTTCTTGTGGCAAATTACTAAATGATAGCCCTGGACAATCAGGGCCCAACGTATAAGACGCTGGTTGTGGTTGTACATGCGGGCCAGGAACACTAGTGGGTTGTGGTCAGTATAAATGTCAACCGGCACTACGCTAGACCCCACGTATACTTTGAAAAACTGTAAGGCCAATAGTAAAGCCAGGGTCTCCTGTTCAACCGTGGAATACCTGGTTTGGCACGGACTAAACTTCCGAGAGAAGTAGCGCACTGGATGGTGTGGAATAATTTACACTGAAACTACAACAACATGCTTGATATTAATGAAGGCCATTTTTCGCAAGATGCACGCTTACACAAATACACTCACTGACTCACCCTGCTTAACAGGAAACGCATATATAAGAGGAAACAAAAGGAACAGATGCGTCCGGTTGACCCTGATGTTGAGACTCGAGTTGACCCTCGATGTTGAGACACGAGACAGAGACAAACACATACGCAAAGCATCAATTATCACACAGAGCATTAGAACACCCTAGAAACAGAGCCAAATAAGGATACAAAACAAGAACTATTGAACATGATTGGAACTATGCTTGCTACGCCTTGTTGCCTGCACTCTATTTAAACTGTATTGAGACAACCCCAGATCAGATCTTTTCTGCAGGTTGTGTGGAACTGATCTGGTTGTGTGGAACTGATCTCCGGATAATTATCTGCTGAATAAAAGAATATTACGAATGGACAGACTTGTCGGCTTGATCTTTTCCAAACAGACTTGGGAGGAACAGTTGGTTTCATCAATGGTCAATACCATCCCCATCCTCCTGCAGGTACACCACCCCAGCACCAACTGAACTGGCACCAACTTCTATTTTTAAAGGCTTAGAGAAATCGGGACCAGAGAGAACTGGGGAACTACAAAGCAGCTGTTTAACTGTGTCAAAAGCAAGCTGACATTCGCCCGTCCATAAGAAAGAAACAGCTGGGCTAAGCAGGCTAGTGAGTGGGGCGCATAATTACGGCGGAACGAGCAATAGTAACCCGCCATCCCCAAAAAACAACGTTACTCGCGTCTGGTGATAGGCGCAGGAAAGGCTGTGATAGCGGCAAATTTATGATCCACCGGTGGTACGCATCCCCTCCCAACCTGTTTACCCAGGTACGTGACTGTTGCCTACCCAAACTCA
This sequence comes from Novumbra hubbsi, assembly GCA_016801125.1. Classification (NCBI taxonomy): domain Eukaryota; kingdom Metazoa; phylum Chordata; class Actinopteri; order Esociformes; family Umbridae; genus Novumbra; species Novumbra hubbsi. The sequence goes on along the minus strand of JACXGK010002057.1, from coordinate 40,317 downwards.
CACTTGGCTAAGTTCAAAGTCAACAAAGTAGTTGCTAGTCTCGAAAAAACCTTCCTCAAACCCTTTGTGCCTGACGGCAAAGGTCTTCAGTACCTGGGCGAACAAGTTGGACGTAAAATCTGTACCCTGGTCTGTCTGTACAATCTTTGGTAGGCCAAAGGTGGAGAAAAACTTGGTTAGTGCTGATAATAACAGTTTAGTGGTAATCCGCCAAAGTGGTATGGCTTCCGGGTAACGGGTTGCAGCACACATAATTGTGAGCAGAAACTGGTTACTGTAGAGTTCAAATCTGCTTCCCCCCCGAGTTCGAATCAGAGAATGTCCACACAGTCAAGTCTTCCAAAGTAAACACCTTTATTACAGATAGCTATCCGGAGATCAGTCTCCGCCGTGCAGCAGAAACAGATCTGAATTACTTTCACCTGGACCCAGCTTATGTACAGCCCCTCCCACCCCTCAGTCATTGGATAGAATCGAGTTGAGTAGGCTTCCTGGGGGGAGGGGCTGGCGCCAGGAGGTCTGCCCGGAGATATCACCTAAATTGTGTTCACACTTCCCCTCCTGTGTTCCCTGTCCCCATCAGGGTCAGTGTGATAAGCCAACCGACAATAAACCAGGTCCCCCTATTCCCCCCTTGATCTCTTGACTCATGGCCTTACTCTGGAATGTACTAATTAAAATTTTATCACCCCAGCCTGGCTTGCTCTCTCTAAGTTCAGCTTCACTGGCCCTGTTTGTTTCTAACAGCTAATCTTAACTAAAATATTCCACAGGGGACAAGGCATAGACGTAATAGGGGTGGCCACTTCTTGGACTATGGGTCGGACCAGACCTCCTGCAATGTCATTCCCCATTATAAATGAAACCCCCTTTACGGGTAAAAACAGTTGCAGCGCTACCTTAAACTACCCACTGATTAGCTCAGACTAAAGGTATATGGAATGCAAGGGAAGTGGAACATAAACCATCTCGATACCCTGCAGTAAGACATTATACCCACATGAGGACATCTCAGACCAGGACAACACGTCTGCCAGGATTACAGAGTGTGATGCGCCGGTATCTCAACAGGCACTGAATCAACAGCGTTCTCCGTCAGAGCCACAGACTCTGTAAAAATAAAGAGCTCATAGACCTATTAGACACAGAGTTAGATATGGTAGGTAAGGTTTGCACAAAACCAACCAGTTTAAGTGACCAGGGCGACTTGGATGGTGTTGTCTTGCTCTGCAATTTAGAACAGTCAGCAATTACATGGCCTTTAACATGGAAATAATAACAAACACAGTCCTCACGGGAGCCAAAAGAAGAAGATAACCGGTGCTGTACGTCTGGCACAGGAGCTATCCTGTTTTCTGTACGCGCCAGAGTAAATAGAGTTTGTGGGTCAAATAAAACTCATAAGCCATTACTGCTGCCTGAGTCATAGTTGCTACCTTCTCTTCATTTATTTGAACTATCAGGCGGTCAGGAAAGCTGTTTATAAATTCCTAACAGGATCTGTTCACAAAGGGAATTAAAATCATTACACATACTAGCCTCACACCACCTATCAAAAAGTGTACGTTTTGCCCTGGTATATTCCACAAATGTAACATTGAAAGTATTTTAATGATTCTGGAACTTCTGCCGATATGCTTCGGGAACCAACTCACATGCCCGAAGGACAGCACTCTTAAGACACTTATACTTCAAACTGTACTATAAGGACAAAGAAGATCCCACTTCTTGGGCTTTTCCAAAAAACTTGGATTGTATTAATAATGCCCAAATTTCCTCTGGCCACTGTAAAGACATCGCAATACGCTCAAACACCCCAAAGTAGGAGTCCACTTCCGACTCCCTGAATTGCGGAACCAGTGAGATATGCTTAATTAGTTCGAATGGGACCCTATGCTGCATAGGTGGAGAGGATGAGTGTAAAGGCAGTTTTGTACCTTGTCCTGCTTGGGTCAGGGCTACCTTTTCCTCAATCTCCAGCTGCTGCATACGGCACTTAGCCTCAATGTTTAATTTATGCATCTCCAATTGGAATTGGTAGTCTGCCTGTTTGACCTTCTCCATCTCAAGACGAGCAACACGGACCTTTACACGAGCACTAAGGAGAGACCCTCGAGGAGACAGGGGTTCATACCGCAGCAAGGTAAAGGGGGTCTGGAGTTGTTGTTTTTCTTCTTCACCCTCAGAAACCATTGGAGATGGCTTACCTGGCTCACTATGCAGGGAACTTGGCAAATCAGGGCCAGGGGGCAGCGACACTGCCAGAGAGGGTAAGACCTCTAGCTCCAACAACGCTTCCCGAACACAGTGCAACAGCTCCTGTTTGGCCTGGCTCCTAACAACTGCAAAGCCATAATGTTCACTGAGATATATTAGGTCAACCTTGCGGCTTTGGGCTAACAAGGCCTCAGACAGAGCCTCAATAAAGTGCTATACTAACATGGACGCCATTTCCACAACAAACAGACCCCAAAACAACAATTAACCAAACCACCTATACTCCTTAAGGCGCAGTTTCAGACACATACACACAGTCACCACCCGTGCAGGCACGACACAGGCTAATGGTTCAAGACCCCGGACGAGCACCCAATTGTTAAGTGCCCACCTCCTTGATGGTACCTAGTGAGCTCCCTGGAGGTGGGGAAACGCAACAGCCGGTGTCGAAACCCTCTTGGAGTGTGACTGGGGTATTAATGCAACAGACAAGTTCTGGGTTTACCTTTCCTCACTGGAAATGGTGTTCTTTATTATTAAGTAAGAAAGTAAGGCATATAATTAACATACATATATACATACAAAAATACAAACACAGCATGCAACTATCAGGAAGTATAGAAGAAGGGCAGAACGAACAGGGTCAAAGCAAAGAAATGAAACAAGAAACAAATGGCCCTATTCTTCCCTGCTCCTTACCTGCCTAGCAATCTCTAACCTGCCGCACCTCTAACTTACCTGCTACATGAAACTGTGGGGGACACCCGCTCATATCTAACCTGATGTATATAACAGTGGTTATCTACGGGCCTTTGTTAACCCCAGGGTATCTTACCTGACCCTTCTTCTGAGGGTTAGACAAACAGGTAGTACACATGACAGAGGGTTGCAGCAGAAACATCACAATAAACAATTAACTGTCAGAGCAAAGGTATAGCCCCTCCAGCCTCGAGCAAACACAAACTTCTCTTCTTTATAGGTAGCTCCATCCATCTCGATATCTGCAATCAAACCAAACTCACAACACAAACACCCAATCAGGCCCTCACACCCACAACGAAACCTTATAAAAAACGTGGAACGAAACAGTAGTCAAGCCAGCAAACGTGATCCTGGGCGCAAAAAAGTTGATATTACCGCTGGGAAGTGATTAGGGCTGGCGTTAATGTGTATATTACTTCAAAGACGCTATTGGTACGTGTATTATTTCCCTTGTTTGAGTGTATGTTTATTTGTTGGTATGTAAAATCCCCAGCGATAGTAACAGTAATTCTGAAACTTTTAAGAATAATAGCAATGTGCAGTTATAGGGGCCCTTGATGTTTACCGGCGCTGCACTATATTCTAGGATTGTCCGTTTCAATTTGTTGAGAGAAAACAAATAAGAAACAAATGTTGTTGGTATTTGATGGATACTAAAGGAAAATGTAATTCAGCAAGAAATTGTTTAATTATGGCGGTAGCCAACTGTATGTTAATTCTCTCTTTCTTTGAAGAATTCCATTGAAAAACTAAATCAACAGTCTACTATTGAAAAATAACTGTTGTGGACTGCGGAAAACTATAATAAAATAAAGAAAATTTTTCAAAAAGGGAGGCGAGCTGTCCAATGAGTCCTCTGTGGTTCTCTATGCCTTTTTCAAGTTTGGGCAGACATTGAGGCAGTAAAGCTCAAAGAACTTACAGTTCTAGACATTGGTATTATTTGCTTTTGTCTTAACAATATTGCCTTACTTTTGAAATTATATAGAATTAATATAGGTAGTTACAAAGATTTTTGTTGCCCTTAGTCTGTAATATAATCTGGAATGGATGAACATGTACAGCTCTGGAAAAAAGTAAGAGACCACTGCATCATTTGCTTTCCCAAAAAGTTGAAAAGGAAAGAGACATTTCTGGGAAATGTTATATTTTTGACAAATCCTATAAAGATTTCCCCATAACTGATGCCATTTAAACAACTGTATATTGAGTTTTGCTTATTTTATTAGGTGTACACATTTATAAGCAGCATTGAAATACTTGATCATCTTAAATACAGTAATTTTAGTGATTGATGGTATTTAAAAAAGAAAAAAACAAATGCAGAATGTCATAATCAAACTTTATTATCAAATAAGGGCACATGTCAAGGACTAGTTAGATTAGATGTTAGGGGAACAACCAGTTCTCATATTCAACGCGTTGGATGCAGGACTAATGGGCAAGAGTAAAGACTTGAGGGACTTTGTTACGGCCAGATGACTAGCTCTGAGCCTTTCTGTAATGGCAAGGTTTGTGGTCCGAGGCGAGACAAACCACAAGCTGGCAACGGGGTGTTAGGCACCCAAGATTCATTGATGCTTGAGGGCATTGAAGGTAACCCTGTCTGGTTTAGAAGAACAGAAGGTCTACTGTGGCACAAGTCACTGAAAAACACAGGAGGAACCTGTCACAACACGTGCCCATAATGACCGTGTCCATTGTTGAAAGCATCTACAATGAGCATACGTGTGTCACCACTGGACCTTTGGAGCAGTGGAAGTAGGTCACTCGGTACAGTGTTTCCCATTTTCTTTTTCTTTTTCATCACATGGATGGCCACGTTTGTGTGCACCGTTTACCAGAGAAGGGATGGCACCAGAACACACTGTGGGAAGATGACAAGCTGGCAGAGGGAGTTTAAAACTCAATGTTCTACTGGGAAACCTTAAGTCCGGGAATTTATGTGAATGTCAATTTGACAAGTGCCACCTAACTAAATATAGGACTATAGGAAAATATGTCCTATAGTTCAGTACATTGATGGGGGGGCAGTTGAGGGAGAGACACATTGGTACAGTGTAGATAAGAAATTATATGATCCCCTGGTGATTTTGTACTTTTGCCTACTGACAAAGAAATGATCAGTCTATCATGTTAATGGTAGGTTTATTTGAACAGTGAGAGACAGACAACAACAACAAAATCCAGACAAATGCATTTCAAATAAGTTATCAGTTATTTGCATTTTACTCAGTGAAATAAGTATTTGATCAATCAGCAAGATTTATGGCTCCCAGGTGTCTCTTATACAGGTCACAAGATTAGATTTGGAGCACTCACTTAAAGGGAGTGCTCCTAATCTCAGTTTGTTACATGTGTAAAAGACACCTGTCCACAGAAGAAATCAATCAGATCCCAAATTACACGGGAGGATCTTGTCAATGATCTCAAGGCAGCTGGAAGCTTAGTCACCAAGAAAACAATTGGTAACACACTACGCCGTGAAGGACTGAAATCCTGCAGCGCCCGCAAGGTCCCCCTACTCAAGAAACCACATGTACGGGCCCGTCTGAAGTTTGCCAATGAACATCTGAATGATTCAGAGGAGAACTGGGTGAAAGTTTTGTGGTCAGATGAGACCAAAATCGAGCCCTTTGGCATCAACTCAACTCGCCATGTTTGGAGGAGGAGGAATGCTTCTTATGACCCCAAGAACACCATCCCCACCGTCAAACATGGACGTGGAAACATTATGCTTTGGGGGTGTTTTTCTGCTAAGGGTATAGGACAACTTCACCACATCAAAGGGATTATGGATGGGGCCATATACTGTATGAACCTCCTTCCCTCAGCCAAGGCATTGAAAATGGGTCGTGGATGGGTATTCAAGCATGACAGTTACCCAGAACACACGGCCAAGGCAACAAAAGAGTGGCGCAAGAAAAAACACATTAAGGTCCTGGAGTGGCCTAGCCAGTCTCCAGACCTTAATCCCATAGAAAATCAGTGGAAGGAGCTGACGGTTCAAGTTCACAAACGTCAGCCTCGAAACCTTAATAACTTGGAGAGGATCTGCAAAGAGGAGTGGGACACAACCCCTCCTGAGATGTGTGCAAACCTGGTGGCCAACTACAAGAAATGTTTGACCTCTGTTACTGCAAACAAGGGTTTTGCCACCAATTACTTATTTATGTTTGCAAAGGAGTCAAATACTTATTTCACAGAGTAAAATGGAAATCTATGTATAACTTATTTAAAATGCATTTTTCTGGATTTTGTTGTTGTTGTCTGTCTCTCACTGTTCAAATAAACCTACCATTAACATGATAGACTGATTCTTTTCTTTGTCAGTGGGCAAATTTACAAAATCAGCAGGGGATCAAATATTTCTTTCCTCCACTGTAGCTAGATGCATTCCTTTTATCGCTCCAGTTCTGTTTTACTTTATTCCTCTCACCCTTCTTCCTGTTTCCTCCTTTTCCTAATTGCTTCTCTCCATCTATTCTCTCCTCCAATCTTCATCTCTATTTTGCTTTTTTCCTTTCTTCTTCATAGCTCTTCCATTGTCTTCATGTTTTTCCTCTCTACCTTTTCTTCTCTGTTTCACTCTGGTCTACTCTCTCCTCATGTCCCCTGCTGACTTTCTCCTCTGTACCATTCTGTCTCTCACTGTACATACTCTGTATCCTTTCTTGCCTTGTAAAATAATGAATACACATGTTATAAAGAACAGAAGAAAAAATATTTTAAAGTTGGTACAAGTGAACTGCCAAAACCCCAACAAAAGCAAATAACTTCACACACATGGACCTACAAACCCACTGGCATGGATACACACATCTTAAAAGAAACAAAGTATATACTAATAAATGAGGGTTAAAGTATGAGCACACATGCATAAGCATGCATTATCTTCAGGCTGCCATTGTCTATTATGCGCCATGAAAACGGTTAATTAATTTCTCCTCAATTCCAACAGACCCCGTTAATTCCTGAGCTCCAAATTTTGTCTTATGAGGATGGTGCGACACTGCCACCTTTAGGATATTTTCCTGAATTGAACCCCCTCTCATATGGTGGACAGGAAGAACTATCTTTCAGATGCTTACTCTGCAGGTAAGTAGATTTGCATTGTCTTACATATTTGAAAAGAAAGTATCACAGTCCCCTAAAAGAAAAATGGTCCCCCGCACAGCAACAGTTGTATGGCTGTTTGTGTGTGGGTGGTGGCATTGGTGGTGAAGGGTCATAGGTGTCAATAACAACTGTTACACAAGGGGGCACTCAACACTCTCCAGAACTCTTCATTTCTTTCTTTTGACCCATTCCTTGGTGGATTTACTGGAATGTCTTGGGTCATTGTAATGTTGCATAGTCCACATCCTCTTCATCCTCTAATTTCGGACAGATGGTCTTACACTTTCCTCAAGCACCCTCTGATACAATGAAGAATTCATAGTGGATTCTATGTTAGTGAGTTGGCCAGGACCTGCTCAGCAAAGCAGCCTCAAACCATGACATCCGTTTCGATACTTGACGATTCCAGCAGCCACTCTACTGACCCCCCTCCCAACCCAGATCTAGACTATAACTGAAGATTTCTAGCTGCTGCCCCCTAATCAACCCACCCTGGACTGTCCCTGTCCTGCGAAATTGTTCATGCTTCTGACCCAGATTAAGCTTTACAGAATCTGAATTTATTAATTATTAATAATATTCTTAAAACATTGTCCAGCACAGCCAGAAGAGGTCTGGTCCCCTCTTTGACCCTGGTTCCTCTTTAGGTTTCTTCCTACAATCTGGCCCCCATAGGGAGTTTTTCCTAGCCTCCGTGCCTCGACCTTGTTGTTGCGTGCTCAATGGAGTTTTAGGCTGGGTGTTTTGTAAAAGCACTTTGTGACAACTGCTAATGTAAAATGGGCTTTATAAATAAATTGATTGATATAGTATAAACCTGTCCAATAATAAAAAAAAACAAAGAATGCAGGAATAAAAATAAACAAAGTTAAATTGGTAAATAAAGCAACCACACCAGCAACAGGCCAGTAGAGTGGTTAAGGGGAACAAGAGAATACCAGAAGGCAGGAGAACAGACAAAAATATAGCAACATGTTCTAGAGGAAAGTTGGGGAGAGGAGAATAGAGGGCCCTTTCCTAAAAGGGAAGAGTGAAAGAAAGAGATGAAGGTGAGGAGCACATATGGCTTACCACCCAGGGACATTGAAGATGAAAGGCCTCAAGATCCAATCACCTTCACTTCCTCTTTGTCAGAATGATGGGGAGAAAAAGGGGACACCAGTAATACATAAATAACTTTATTAACTGAATCAGTATTTACATCGTTTTTGCCAATGTAATTAAGAATACACTTTGTAACAAATTACAACATCCTACACAGCCAATAATGCAACATTTGAAATGCTTTTGAACTTGTCAGATTTTCTTTTCTTTTTTCTTGAATTTCAGTTTTATCATTTGTATTTCTTCTTTCTTGTGTTCCTTCTGCTTTTTATTCTACAAACAAATGTAAACCATAGACCTCTACATTAAATTGATGGAAAAAGAAAGAAGCAAAGAGACGAAAAGAGAGCAAGAGCAAGAGCAAAGCCAGATTAGGGCCTACAATGAGGAGATATGAGAGGAAAGATTAGATGAACACTAACCAGATGAAAGAGAAGACCGATAATGGCCAACATCACAGACTCTTGAAAACCCAATATAAAGGCACTGGAGACCCATAGGTAGAACGGGAAGAGGGTTCTTGCACACTTATCATCAGACTAAAGTTTTTATTTGTGTTTATTCAGATTTCTCAAACAAAGTATTCCTTGCATTATAGGTTAAAATATTACATATTTTGGGCAAAGGTTAAGAGTGAAATAAATGTACTAAGCCAGCTACTCTTTCTTCTCATATTTCCAAGGCGGTGCTGGACAGATAATTACAGTCCCTCTGTAATAATCATTATTAACATTGTTCAAATTCATTAATGCAAATACCAAAGCTGCATTGCAAGCAGATAAATGCTCCAAAACACTTTAAACTAAGACTGGTGTTATTGTTCACCTCAAATAACCAGAAAAAGTTGTTTTATTCAGAATAATTAGTTTTTTTTGCAATATAATAGATAAAGATAACATTTCTTTCATGGTCAGTTTTGTTCATAGTTGTATGAATCAGTGCATTATTTCAGGAAGAGGAGGTGTATATGTTACATTAAACAAAAAATTGTATTTGCTAGCTAGACAGCATGTGGCTTATTTTGTTGTTGATATTCATCTCGCACAGTCAAACTTAATTTGCTTGGGAGAGATAGGAATATATATACATATATATATATATACAGTGGGGAGAACAAGTATTTGATACACTGCTGATTTTGCAGGTTTTCCTACTTACAAAGCATGTAGAGGTCTGTAATTTTTATCATAGGTACACTTCAATTGTGAGAGACGGAATCTAAAACAAAAATCCAGAAAATCACATTGAATGATGTGAACTTCACTTTTGTTTGGAAACGATTATTAGCTGTTTGAGTTGCATGCTTACGTTTGCGGCAAGTCAACATTAGTTTTTTAATTAAATGATGCCATGTTAGGCTCTTTATGTAAAAATAAACTTATGTCCGAAAACTTCACAAAAAAAAAAACATATCCAAAAGTAAGGTTAGCCAAAATGCTGAGGATTATTTAATGATGGCTTCTGTCACATTTATTTTACTTGTAGCTCTGTGTAAGTTTGCTTAAACATATTTTGTCACTATAGAAAAATACAATGTAAGCCTTGATGTCAGAGGTTGCTACCAAATCCAAATCAGCTTAGAACCCCTAAAAAGCAAAAACGGGGCCTAATTTAAGTACTACTTGGACACTTTCCCTATCTTCTCTCCCTTTTCCATTGCCTCCACTCCGGCTACCTACTTCGGTGTGAGGTTGGGCTGGAGCTTGCCAACGGTTGAGTTTCCATACGCAATTTAGCAGCTGTTGTAGCGGATGTACTTTAGTGCAATGTTTATGTTCAAACTGATACAACCCTAGAAGGGCTCAGCTCTTTAAGCAACAAAGAAATGCTGTGTATACCTGTAACGCACCAAACACTTCACCAACACCAAAAATTATGGTTTATGAGAAGTTCTTCCTACCCCTGACCGGATGTCCCGAATTCATTTGTTGGGAAATCATATTTCATCTAGAGCCTTAAACCTAACTTGGTATTTCAGGGTATAAAATAGCAATATCATTATTGAGAGAATATGTTTGTGTAATTGAAGGATTTTCAATTGATCACTTTGTCCTTGCTGAGTAAAAGGCCTGAGGATGTAATAGAGAAGGAGAGAAAGAAAAAGATCTACAGAGAGCTAGGCCTAGGCAGCGTGGAGCTAGGGCCAGACAGCTGTTATTTGCAAAGATGTGGGGCGAAAATTATGTGAGGATTATGTTCAGGCTCTTGAACGGCCATGCAAACCAATCAAACTAAGCAACCTGGAGTTTATTTTTTCATTTTTCTGAGAAGTGAGTAGGAGAACACAATCGTCAGTCATAGCATAGAGGCATCCATGATGGTATAATGCTGTTTGAGCCTGACGAGATTGTTCATGGGTAATGTGGAATAGGAAATGTAAACATACGGTCTTATCGGCAGATATTACGGAAGACATTTTAGGTGCATACATGTTGATATTAATTTAGTTTTCAATAGACAATACAGCTACACCCAGAAATAGGGTCAGGCCTGATCTGCTGAAGAGTGACGGACTCCATCCTAGCAATCCTAGGATGAATCCTAGCAGTGGTGCTCTTCTTTTATCCAGGAACATAGACAGGAGTCTCGCTCCTATAGCCTTACTATGAGATAGGCTTCATCCTTCTTTTAGTTAAGGTTTTTGAGAATCCACTATATAAAGGACATCATTCTACTATAAAGGATGACCTCCTGAGAGGTCAAAAGGTCAAGAGAGTGACAGGCGGATTTTAAGTCCCAAGAAGACCTTTAACCAGGGGAGGGCAAACTGTTTGGCTCGAGGGCCACATTTGTTTTTGTAATTTGTCAATCGTAAATTATTTGTAGGCCAGAAAGGGGCAACAGTTCAAATATGTTTCCAGCAGTTCCTTTATAATGTGTAAATCATTTAAATTCTGACTCTGATGTATAAGAATGGACTGGTGAGTTGTTTTTCAATTCCCCTAAAATCTAATTTATTTCCTTTCCTCTGGATGGAACTGCCTCGCTGGCTGTAGTTTGCCTACCCCTGCCTTAGACCTTTAAGGGTTAAAACAAGTCCCAGTTACAAGTTGTGTTATATCAAAGGGATTATACTGTATACTGCAAAATAGTGCACCTTCTCTTTATGTAACATAAATCTGGTTGACACTTAACATCTTCGAACCAGAATATTTTCTGACTGGAATTCCCGAATCAAATGTAAAAAGTACATTGGTATTGTGTTCTCAATGGTGCACATATGGCTTTGTAGTGTTATGTAGATTCTGTGGACAAAACCAATATGTCACTCATACAGTGGGGCAAAAAAGTATTTAGTCAGCCACCAATTGTGCAAGTTCTCCCACTGAAAAAGATGAGATAGGCCTGAAATTTTCATCATAAGTATTACAAGCCTCTCATCTTTTTTAGTTAGTAGCTTGTGGCACCTCCTTTTGCAGCTATTACTTCAACCAAACATCTTCTGTAACCACGGACCAGTCTCTCACATCAGTTGAGAGAAGTTGGAGGGACATCTGGCATGTACCGCCCGCTTCTGGTCTAGCCGCAACATTTCTATTGAAATGAGGTCTGGACTTTGACTAGGCCAAACCAGAGTACGAATCCTCAATGCCATTCCTTGGTAGTTTTGCTTATATGCTTTGGGTTGTTGTCTTATTGCAGAACCCATTTCTGCCCAGCTTCAACTCCTTGACTGATGGCTGGAGATTCTAATCAATAATTTGTTCATAGGCCTGAAAATGCATGTTTCCCTGGATAATATGGAGTCGCCCAGGTCCGGAAGCAGAAAAGCAGCCCCAGACCTTCACATTTCCACCACCATGCTTCACTGTTGGGAGGAGGTTCTTTTCTTGGTATGCAATTTGGGCTTTTCTCCCAACAAAGCAGTTTTGTATGTGACCAAATACTTCTTTCTGGGACTGATCTGTTCAGAGAATGGACTTCCAAAAGGCCTCTGATTTGTTCAAGTGCTGTCTGGCAACATTGAAATGGGAAGCTTTGTTCTTTCTTGAGAGCAGAGACTTTCTTCTAGCAAACCTCCCATGAATGTCATGTCTATAAAATGTTCGTCTGATTGTAGAAGCATGTACATTTTCCCTAGACGCTGCCAGAGAGGTCTGCAACGGTAATGTGGTGGTTGGCTTTTACCTGATTTATTATTCTTCTGGTGCTTCTTGGTGACAATGTTGAATGCCCTCCATTTGCAAATGATTTTGTCTTACAGTGGATGGATAAAGCTGAAATCTTTTGTAGATCGTTATATCTTTACCCAGACTGATGGGCAGTCGGTACCTTCTTTCTGATGTCTTCGGATATCTCCTTTCCTCTCTGCATTATTGATCTGTGTGGTTATACCTTGGCACTATAGTAGTTTGGTTGGTTTTCTTAAATCTGTGTTGCCCAACCTTTTTCCTAAGGATGTCTCATTTGATTGGTTTGCTTGACTACTTGAATTTACCAATGCAGCTAGGGGTTCACTTACACTAATTACATGTTTCATGTAGTTTTTTGGCTACTCACACAATTCCCACTCAACAAGGACATGCAATTAATAAACATAAACTTGACATTTCATGTATGGAAAACTGGTGATGATAAAATAGGAAAATCATGTTAAAACAACAGAAAACTCTAAACTGCTCAAGGGGTTCACGTACTTTCAAGCAGCACTGTACATTGTTGTTCAGGTTAGAAAGTACACTTAACATTGAAGGTGCCCTCTGCAGCATTTTACATTTACAAGATCCGATAATAAACATTAAATACCATCAGTTAACAATAGTGCCAGGACTGCCATTGTTGCAAGTAAAAGTTAAAAGGCCGGAATGTTTGTAGGTGTGTACATCCTTGAATGTTTGTGAGGTCCAATGCCAAGCTGTGTCTGGGTTCATGTAGCCTACCCTAAACACCCATCAAGAATATGGAAGCAAAGTGAGCACAAGACAAAGCATTACTTCCCTGAATGTCTATTCAGTCTATTCAGGCCTTCACTCACAAAACAGGAGAAAACTTGTCTCTTATTTAAAACAAAAAATAAAAAAAACTCCTTGCTCCACTCTTCAACAAACCCAATAATTGGTTAGAAGACATAAAACACTTATTAACCATAACACAACAGAGAATAAACAACCTCCTGATTAACAACTGTACAAGCCGTGCCTCACTGGACATCATCCGGTCATAAAACAGTTCTCATAACGAATAGAAACAATGTGCGGTATTCCTTATCTCTCTTTGATTCCTTCAATCATGTGTTGGTAGACACAAACATCTGATTTAATGTATTGAACCACAGGTTGCTTCTACAAGAATCAATAGACCAATATTTCGAACTATGTCAATGGTTAAATAGGTGTTACATGTTAAACATTATAATGTGTGTACAATGTTTTCATCTTGTCTCAGTCAATACAGACTTTTGCATACAGAATTATGTTGGAGGTGTCTTTGAAAAAAGAAAGGCTACAGAAGAGACCATAAAGTTCTGCCATCCTGGGAGGTTACCACCATCCAAAATACATTTGTCACTAACTGGACAATACATTTTAAGAAGCGGTTGAGGCTTTGATCTTTCTATAGAAATAATTAAAAATGTTATATCTATTTCCATAACTAATTTAACCACACATTTGTTGTAATGCAGTACTGTATTGTACTAGGCTTACAAGACGCAGTAAAGAATACCATTTATTCTGATTACTTTTCATAATAAACTTGTCATGTAAACAGTCAAACAATAAAAAAAATGAGGTTCTCTCTTTATTAGTAGACATGCATTCAGCAATAACTTTAAAGTTGTTTAACCCTACATCCCAATAGCATTTTAGAATGCTGCTGTAAAATCCCAAGACTTCTATAAATGAATCATATTTTCTCACATTTCAAACAAATAGATATTGCACAAAAACTAAGAACCAATTACAATAACTTGTTGTTTTCTAAGCGCTTGTAATAAAAATGTACCTCTCACTCGTTCTCCTCCACTTCCTCTGCGAATGCATTGAACATTTGATACTAAACAATTTGTCTAATAAACTCATTAACAAACCAGATAGTAAGGTAGTTCAGCAACCAGTTTGGTTCGTTTCTATATTGCTCAACTGACATCTGTAGAAACAAGAACCAATATCTGAGTTGGCATAAAACGAAACTGCCTCAATAATTTGCTGTCTACACAGCTAATGGAATCATTACAACATAATCATAAGCTACACAAATTTCAATACATTAGATTTTGTATAGATTATAAGTGAAAGGTTGTGGCACATATTTCGGGAGATTCAAGACATCATGATCAAGTGACAACGTCGTCAGCAAAGCATAGCGTTACTGTCTCCATTCTTGGCTAGTTTGTGAAAGTGACAATTCGTTACTGCAAAAGCGTAACACATTTGTGGGCAGACAACATTTCTAGTCTGATGGACCGATCCGGACAGTTTGTCTAGTTATCTATGGCAGTTTCCATTTATGAATGCAAATGCAATGCAAAAAACATCTACCCAGACTGAGGAAACCATTCCAGCTTACAGCTGAGCTTGCCTATCAAGATATCTTGACAGGTATGTTATTGCCATCTAAAAGATATTACCAACATTTCACAGCGTATGTACAACACCACACAAATATACGCAGTTTATTTTGTTACTCCCCTCGACATTGTTATGGCTTTCAAAAAGCTAGGATGTTTCCAACTTTGCACCACCAAGTAACACAGAAACAGTCTCTTAACTTTAAAAGTCGAGGCCCTGTTGGTGCGTATTGATTAAAGAAATTATAAAAACAAAAAAAGTAAAATGTCAGCATACCCTTTTTCTGGTGTCTTATTAACGGCAACATCCACGGGAATACAGTTACAGGTTTTTAATGTAGTATTAAATTGAAAGAAAACCCTGCCAGCAGCGGTTGTGGTGGCCGGTATGGGGTTTTAAAGGAATGCCATACCGTAACCGTTTTTAACAGTAAAAACAAATTGACAGTACAGTAAAAGTGCCTGGGTGTATGCACTCTAGAGGTCCATCTTGGTGAAGACGCGCACCCCCCTTAGCTGCTCGATGGTTGACGAGACATGGGTCATTGGATACTGGTAGAGAACGCTGCACCACACCACTGCACCAGTTACTATGTCCCATCTCATGGCCAGAACTCTCTGTAGAGGTTTGTCTCTGAAACGTTCCGTCTTTAGTTGTTAAAGTTGGGTTAGGGGAACCCACTGCTTTTGATGCTTGGGAAATACAACATTAACTTGTTGTTTGCCTAGGAGAAACTGGGGGTGCTTCAGCAAGGCTGGAATTTGACAGATTTGTCTTTGTCTTAATCATTTATTTATTTCACAATCTTTCACAGTTTTTCCCATTTAGGGCACACTTCTGAAGTACCTTATTTGTACTTTGGTGTGCCATTTGAAAGTTTTAGAAAATTCCCAATACACAATTATTTTTGGCCGGCAGACAATCATTTTACTGGCTTATAATATTCTTGGATCCCCCAATAGCCAGCAATATGCGGAATCACTGTCACACACAAAAACACACAACAATGATATTGTGATGCTTGAGAAATTATGTGAACCAAAGCACAGGTAGCCAAATAATATTTTTTATTATTCCTTGATAAGGATAACCCTTAGCATAAACATGCGGGTAAAATGCAAACGTGCACAAGCACAAGTGAGATAGTCCTCTAGACAATAGGGACACAACCCAGTGCGTGAATATGCAGAGCTTCAAACACAACAGATGACAATGACGAACACAGAGACAAGATACATAAGGGTTTAAAAATAGGCTTCTATGATAAGTTTGTGTATTTCTATAAAGTAGAAGCCTTCCAAATCTTGACCAGAACATAAAACATAAAAAAACTAAAAAACACATGTTACATTTCTATTCATATCTCCGGAATTCTTAATTATGGAAGCCTACAGTTTCCACGTTGTAGGGGCCTGCTGCAAAGAAAGACATGTTTGTGTATTTCTGAAAAGCAGAAGCCTTCCAAATCTCGACAACAAAAACACTGTATTTCACGATTTCATCTGAGATTTTTATATAGTGATCCCCCATCAAGATACCGGGACCCCAAAGTGACATTCTTTTTTTTTTTTTACTGTTTTTAAAAAAATAATGCAGATTTTCTGTTTATTATGTTATATTTTCATACAATAAACAACTTGAAGTTGTTTTGATCCCCAGGGGATGAAATAAAAAGCCCTACCTGTAGGACTATACCATGTGCTTCTCAATAAAAACAACTAAATGTCAACATATGGTTATATTCTCTTCATACATTTTTACCAATATATTCATGGAGTCTCAAACAATGTTATCTATTCATCCTTCTTGAAGTTAAGGGTTTTTAGAATCTACAATACAAATGACACTTCCAATATAAAGGATGACCTCCTGAGAGGTCAAAAGGTCAAGATAGTGCTGGCAGATTGGTCATCCCAAGAAGGCCTTAGACCTTTAAGGCTTAACCAGTCTGGAGATATGAATAGAAATGTGACGGGTGCGCATTTCGATGCAATTTTGTGCATGTTATCAAATGTGAATGGGCTGCAAAGAAGTGACTTGATTTAACATGATTAACAGATCTTGCCCCGTTTTTTGGGTATGTGTCACGGCGCCTCCTGATGCCGTGCCTTCTCCTGATCGCGTAGCACCCCGGCGTTCGACGTTGCCGGCCTTTTAGGTGCCATCGTACTCGTATGTCTTGTTTTCCCCTGTCTCGTGAACGCACCCTTTCTGATTACCCGCCAAATGCATCCAATGTAGTTGGCTACTTAATCCCCTGTGTGTCTTGTCTCTGTGTCCGTGATTGTTTCCTGTTATGTGTATACGGTCGTACTCTGTACGCTACTTCTATAGACTCACTAAAGTATAATAAAGAGTATTTGTAGCCTGCATTTTGGTCCACGTCCTTACACACCTCTGACAGTATGCATCTATCCACCTTTGTCACGGTCTAGACACACTCTGCCACAAACCCTGTACATCAACACTGTCCAAAATTGTTTGCCACAGGGGTGAAGAAGTCAAGACCGAGTGGCTCTATGGTCCCCCCTAATATCCATTGATTGACCAACACATTTACAACAGCTGCAGACAAGGCTGTCCTTGCATAAATACTTACGTTAGGTAAGTTCTCCCACAATAACTCTCCCACTCGGTGAGTAAAAAACACAACAGTTGGTGTCCATTTCAACTTTCCCTATTTCTTTCACCTCTACACTGGTAACTCAAACCCAGGCTATAGGGTACAGCATTTATAAGTCTGGAACAACAACCATTCTAATAAAGCAAAATACTGGCTCCAAATGTTGTTATTTCTGAATTTGTTGTAAACAAATAAATCAACAGTTGTTCATTACCTCGAGTCAAGCCTGTCCAATTAGTGATGAGAACATATTTAGTAATGGTTTGTTTGTAAGTTGTCATGTGTAGCAATGGTAAGATGGTATAACAAGACACTTGAAGCATTTACCCCCCTTTCAGCTTAAGTTCCCCAATGAGAGTTTCACTGTGCTGTTTGGTGTTTGGGCACACAAAACGTGCATTATTTACGAGACATAAGACACAAATGTGGCATGCTTTCTTTTGCCTAAGAAATGGGCCAGTGAGAAGAGAAGATGAAGCTGCTACCACCCGAGTAGCAGTGAACATCAGGTAAGGAGATGAAAGTAGAAGGGGTTTGTACTAGTGATGGAGCGGGGGGGAAAGAAAGGTGGTTGGACTGATGAAAACTTGGATTGAAAGTAGAGGAGATCAAAGACCCCACCTTTCCATCTTCACCAAACAGGCCGACTGAGGGGGGTAAGGTTTGTGTGTGTGTGTAAGTGTGCGACACTTGTGTATGTGTTTTTCTGTCGGCCTTGTCAGCACCCATGCTGGGGCCTCCCCTAGTGTCCATTAGTGTGATAAGGCTGCCATTGAAGAGCTGCCAGCCTCACAGATAAAAGGCCCTCACAAGGACATCCTGTGAACAAACAGACTGCTGGAACTAGCATTCTGTGTGAGTGTGTATGTGTGACCACATGGACTCTCAGAGTAAAGACAAAGCAGAAGAAGTGAGTAAGTGGTTCTATGTTGGCATCCAAAATATCTAACAAGGCATTATTGAGAGAGTTGGGTTGGAATGCAGACTTTGTAAAGGTAAAGAGGGTGATGGGAAACATGGAAGATATGTCAAAGTGAAGATATTATACTATGTGGATACAGGTTTTGCAATAGGGTCAAAGACAATATACAAACTAGACAAACTATACTACCAACTTGTAATGGATTTGTTCAAAGTACTGGAGTGGACCGCCCCCTTTTGCCCTCCAGCTTGCTGGATTGGTGTTCTAGTTTTGCCGCAAAAGACCAGAATAAATGATACTGACACGCAAAGGTCAGTCTGGATCAGGAAGGTGACAGAGTGATTGCTGCCATTGCAATTGTAGTAAAATCTGTTTCTACTCAGTCCATATGTCTCTCATCTACGCTCCCCCTAATCCTAGTTGCTTGGGATTATGGGCAGCCTCATGTTGTCCCCCTCCTCCCCTGGTTTAGCCTTTCATCGTAGGCCACCCCCACGGCCCAGTGCCATGGCCCTTTTGCTAGCCCCTTTCTTTCAAGACATACAAGTTCAGACACACGCCCACACAAGGTGAGAACACAGCGAGGCCCGTTCTGCTCCTCTTGTGTGCTATGCTTTTGGGAAATTACTATGGCAATTCTAGTCTAAGCCCAAATACTGTTTCTAAAAAAACTTTAAGTGAGAAATAGAGAGAACTCTTCAGCACAATTAACAGTTTATTAAAGACTTACTTGCAAGCAAGGAAAGTATAGTTCCCTTTCACCAAAATGACAGGGAAGTATCTCTAAAGAATCAATTACATACAATACTTAATAATTGGGGGGAGACAAGATATTTGCATATATATCCTATGCAAATAACACATCATCCGGTCCCAAATGGCAACTTGCCCCCTTTTCTCCTAAGGGAAAAGGGGCCTTGTAAGTAGCAATATGACTATAGATCGAAGAACAGATGGTCAAACAATCACACTACTCAACATAGAGATAGGCGTCACGTTCTTCTCCAATTTTGATGATGCCATTAACATTCCTCTTACTCATCCAAAGTGTCTCTACCTGAATTCTAACATAACCAGGCTTATATAGTATCAGTTATATTACCACAACAACATCCAGTCCAGAGCCACACAATGATGCCAGAAATATTTTGGGTAAAGTTAAACAGAATGCAATGTCGGGCAAATCATTTAAACCCTATATTCAATAGAAAATAATACCACATCAGCACATCAATAGCACATCAGAAATGTTGAAATTGAAAAATATGATTGTTTCCTGAAAAATACATGCTTAAGTTTGAAATGTGTTGCTGGCATCAAATTAAACAAGCTGGGACAGAGGCACCAAAAGACTGGAAATTGTGTGATACAAAAAAACGTAACATGTGTCACGTTGCCGTCGCAAGACGGGCCCTCCTCTGATCGCGTGACGATCCGGCGTTCGACGTTGCCTGGCCTTTTAGTCACCATTGTGTGTGTTTTGTCCTGTTTTTCCCCATGTCCTGTGAACACATCCCTCCCTGATTCCTAACAGGTGCTATCTGTTAACTAGGTATATAAGCCCTTGTGTGTCTAGTATTTGTGTCCGTGATTGTTGTATGTTACGTGTACTGGAGCAGAGTCTCTCCTCAGCCTGTACGGCTCTATTTTCTGGTTCTGTACTTTGTACAGTGGTCGTAATAAAATAACGTTGTTTTGCCACTCCTGCGCCTTGGTCCGTTTCCTTCAAAGCATGTCACAACATGGTGGAATATCTCAACTAATTAGGTCAAATAGCATTTGGGCAGTAATATAATTGGGTATTAAAAGATCCTTCCAGAGAGGATGGGCCTGTCAGAAGTGAGGAGTTGACCACTCTGCAAAAGACTGCGTGGGCAAATGGTGCCATAAATCAAGAATAATGCATTACAACGTAAAAGTGCAATGACTGTGGGGTTCTCAATATCTACGGTACACAATCTCTGTACACATGTGATAAGGGCTAAAAAGAAGATTGGATGGTAGTGATCTTCAAACACTTAGGTGGCAGTGCATAAAAAAAAAACCCACTTGGAACACTTCTGAAAACCATTGTCTATAAACACAGTAGGTCACTGCATCCACAAATGCAAGTTAAAACCCCACATAAACAAGATCCAGAAAAGCCAGCACAATCTCATTTTAGACAGACTGAGGTGAAATGGAAAACTGTCTATTGGTCTTATGATTTCAAAACTATTTTAGGGAACCATGGATGCTGCATCCTCCAGGTTAAAGAGGAGGGACCATCCGGCATGTAATCAGCACACAGTGCAAAAGCCTGCATCCAAGGCGGTATGGGGGTGCAGTAGCGCACATGACTTGAGTGACTTGCACTTTTGGAGCATCATATGCTGCCATCCAGACAATGTCTTTTTTTCCCAGGAAAGCCTTGCTTATTTCAGCAGGACAATGCCGAACCACATTCTGCACTTATCACAATAGTATGGCTCGTTAATAACGAAGTCCGGTTGCTAAACAGGTTTGCCTGCAGTGAAGACCAGCCCCATATTAAATACACTTGGCTTATTATGAAATGACAAAAACAACAAACAAGACCCCGAACTGCTGAGCAGCCTATACCCAGCAAGAATGGGACAACATTACACCTACACAACTACAGCCATTTATCTCATCAGTTCCCAAATGCTTACAGTGTTGTTAAAAGGGATGATGCAACACATTGATAAACATGCTCGTCCCAACTTTGACATCATCAAATTTCTAACGTGCATTTTTTTCAAAAACAATGACTTTGGTTTCAAAATTTGCTATTTTGACTTTGCACTATTTTCAATTAAATATAGTCATAAATGATTTCCATTCGGTTTTTGTTTTTTTGCATTTTACGAAGTATCTCAACTTTTTGGGAAGCGGGATTGTGCATGAGGACAATTAAAAATAACCAGAAGCAAAAACTGACCTTCGTCATAAGAAATATGCACAAACACAATCAATTTGTCTTAGTCAGGGCAGGGAATGGATCTTTTCATGTTACTGCTGAGTGAACAGCGCACTGCCTTAGTGGGAGTGCTCCATCTGGGCCTGGTTTCTATTGAGATAAGTACCAGGTTTGGGTTTTGTTCTACTAAGGGACCTCAGGTCCCCTCTGGCTCAGTCATCGTCAAAGCAATTACAAAGGTCTGCAAACAATAAACAATATTGAAACCGCCCACAGGCATTGTTCTAATAAATGTGGAGATTATAAAGCCCACAACACAAACCCAGTAAGCATTGTTCTGAAGCCCCACCACTTTGAATTGGAATTACCATAGCATTTTCTTTCTTTTCTCAGAGAAATAAGGGAGTAATGCAGTCCTACATTATTAACTGCAAAATGGAAAACGTAGTTGACACTAGAACCGCCAGGACATACAGACCCTCAGCCGGTTTGCCATCATTAGCATACTGTCACGCCTGTGGAGTGGTGAGGAACCATGTGCAAACCTTTAATAAAGAATACAGTGATTTATTTACAAAAATAACAAAACAACGAGTACTTACAAGAAATCAATGGAAAACCTCACGTGACGTGTGCTAACAGTTAACAGCAACAACAAATGACTCAGAGGGACACGATAACGAGACATATATATATATATATATACACACACACAAATGACAAAGTGAAAACAGGTGCGTGAGTCACCCCCCCTCTGTGTATGTGCACTACACACCGGTCTTTAAGTGTTTTGTGGACACATCAACAACAAGAGAGTATTGTATATTTACTGGTTGTATTCTAGTTTTTTTAAATGGTTGGTACCCCACCAATTTTTACATTTAAAAAACACTGGTTATCCAACTATATAGAACAGTATAGAAAATAATGAATTACAGATTTTATTGTTTTAATTGGTTAATAAATATGAAGAATACAATAATGTGTTTGTATTTAAGGTCTTATCAAACAAAAAATAATGATTGAGAAAATAATACAAAGAATGCTTATTTCTAAAAACACAAGTTATACTATCTTTCATTTGTAAGACCATACAAATGTATAAAATGAAAATAAACAATTATTCCAAGATCAACCGATTACATTTTAGGCTGTATAAGATAAAATGAGACATTATGGACCAGTTGACCGATCAATCGATGTTCACATAAATAGCTGTACATTGACCTACAGTACATTAGCTTGATTAACTCAAAAGGATGAATAACATACGCTACAGCCTATTCATAGAAAATGGCCTGGTTTAATTTAATTTTTCCCCTGGTACGAATAGCCATTGAGCATGTACTTTGTGTCGACATCAGCAGGTAACCAACCTTCCCAAAACTTTCTGGTTTGGTAGGCATGTAATGGATAAAATGGCACCAAGCTTTGGTTTGGAACAGTTGCACATCAACAGTTATGTTCTCTCCTGGCGTACAATACAATTCCTCACAAAACGTTTCCAGGTATCTGAGATTGCAGAAAAACTTTGTTTCCAAGTGTAGTCTTCTTGTCTAGATGTCTTCAAAACGCATGTGTCGCAAAATATCTCCAAAGCTGTTGCGTAGCAATGTCTAGGAAAAAGTAAACTCCATATCAATTAGATCGAAATGACTCCACAAATATTAATCTCTCCAAATGAAAAACAGTAACATGTAATACGTTTGTTCATTTGTTTAGGATATCATTTCCAGTATGTTTGAATATCATTTGTATTTCATTTGGCAACAAATTATTTAGCGTTATACATTTGATGCCCTACATAGGTAGCAGAATATTCTGTAGCATAAGCAGCAAAAGCCAGGACAAATGTGTGGTACAGATTCTAAATAAGACACGCTCAAATCTCAGGTTTGATCAAGAGTACAAAGGGTTTACTTTTAACGTCCACGTGCAGACCGCTCCCCTGTCTGAAAAAATATGGGAAGGGTCTGAATAGATAACTTCCCCACTGATTCCCTTATATTAGGATTCAAATCTCTGCCTGCACTCATAGTTAATTAAGGTTACAAAACATACTTTGTTATACGACAGTCTCAAGGCCTGGGACCCCTGTTAGACTTACATTAGATGCCTTGGTAAAACTTCTCAAGCAGTACTAAACACCACAATATTCTGTTACGCTCCTCTAGTCAACATATTATCACTGCTTATTTTTCTGGGGAAGATTTGTGATCAGAGCCTTAGCAAAAGACTGTCTGCTTTTTAAGCGTGGAAAACTTTTATGTATTTAACAACCAATAACAAATCAAACAAACAAATCAACAACCAAACAGTATTTATTTCCCTCACTAGGCTTAAGCTCTGTGAAGTCCATCATCAGATGCTCAAAGGTCACTCCGGCTGAGGGTGTGCCGTTTGTTGAGTTTTGATCCCCCGGCCAACATTGTAGTAGACCAGATAACACAGGCTTCATAACATGTTTGGGAGTAATTAGAGAAGTCCCTTCTAAAGCAGTGTTTGCTCATCTCACTTACCATTCCTCCCTTTGACACATGGTCTAACCCATGTGTCAACCTGTCATCCAAATCCCTCGAAGAAATACAACTCTACACCGTTGCTAGGCTACTTTCCTGAACATATAGTGTCATGTTGACTTACCACTGCAAATCCCACGTCATTCTCACCTGTTGCAAGAAGCCACAGTTACAGATCCACATTCAGCAGGGGAGTCTCCTGTAAGTCTAATATTGGGGAACAAACAGTGTTAACAGTTGCCACACAGTCATGTTCCTCCATGTCTCCTGGTAAAGGCAAAATAGTGGAAGGGTTAAGCACAGTACATCTTTTCACATTTATGTTTGGCATTTTCAGCATGCATGTCGTGTACCGCAGCCCCCCTTTGGTCAACCGTCTGTGTGAACAGTCGGGTTGGATAGACACAAGGTGGGAACTGCCTGAAAGGCAAGTTTTAACCCTTCAAAGGATGTCTCAGCTTCAGTAGTCCAAGTAACTGTATTTGTAGGAGTAAGTCCTTTTCCATGAATCCTGTTCCCTATAGGCCCCTCAGTAGCAAGGAATTAAAGTCCGACAATACAGCTGTGGTCAAACGTTTTGAGAATGAGACAAAAAGTCTGCTGCCTCAGTTTTTACAATGGCAATTTGCATGTACTCCAGAATGTTATGAAGAGTGATCGGATAAATTGCAATTAATTGCGAAGTCCCTCTTTGCCATACATTTTTTTTTTACCTAATCCCCCCCAAAAACATTTCCACTGCATTTTAGCCCTGCCTACTAAAGGACCAGCTGACATCGTGTAAGTGATCCTCTCATTAACACAGATCAGTGTTGACGAGGACTGTGACGTCATACTTCTGTAAAGACTGCTGTATACCATCACTCTCCAGGGTGAGTTATAACAATGACAAATCCTGGTTCACAGCTAAATTCAGACAGCTAAGGATGGAGAAGCAGGAGACGTTCATGAGTGGGGATAAGTACAAATCTAAAGAGTCAAAGTACAGGTATGGTATGGCGGTGAAAAATGCTAAAAGCCTGTACTCTGAGCGATTACAACAATGCTCGGCTTCTGTATGGAGGGGCCTTAGTCAGATCACCAACTACAAGCCTAAAGCCTCCCATTCCATAAACTACTCTCGCCTGGCTAACAACCTGAACAAGTTCTACTGAAAGATTGGGACAGTCCTGATGCCATCCCCCAGATGGTTGTGGATTTTAGGAAGAACCTGCCAAAGACAATGATGGTGCACTTCAACACAGCCATCATTGAGTCCATCCTCACCGCCTCCATCACCATCTGGTGCGCTGCTGGCACTGCCAAGGACAAGAGCAGACTGCAGCATATCATACGATCTGCTGAGAAGGTGATTGGCAGCAATCTGCCATTCCTTAAAGGACCTGTATGCCAACAGGAACCTGAAAGATTGTGGCTGACCCCACCGTGGACACACACTGTTTCAGGCACTTGCCCTCAGGCAACGGCAATAAGGACCAATACCTCACCTCACAAGAATAGTTTCTACCCATCAACAGTTGGCCTCAGCAACAAGGCCAGATGACCCCTAACCAAACTTAATGCAGTTAGGACTGCTATCTTGCACATTGTTTATTGCACTATTATTATGCAACTACGTGTCTTGCACACTTCCTGTTTATGGTGTTATGATTTTACTTACTGTTATTATTTTGTTACTTACGGTTTTAATGTACCACTTGCACCATAAAAAATCCTTGCAGGAGTACCCCCTACTTGGCAATAAAGCGGATTCTGAATCTGATCATGTTTTAAAAAACAGAAACAACGATCTTTACTTCCTATCATGGAGATACCAGTGTTTAACAGCTTTCACCATATGGGTACCCAAGCCAGCATTTTGAAGATGAAATGACACTTACTACTGCATACATGTAGAAATCATTAGGCTGGTCTTGCCTGAAACCTGAGGACAGAAAGGCATTGCATGCGTATGCTTCTGCACTATTCTTGAGAGAATAATGTCATTTCACAAAGTCATGCAAAGTATGAACTATATGGTGGAAATGAAAATTCCGTCAAACATGAGAATCATAATTTCAAATTGACCATTCAAACTTTGAGACTGATATCGTACATGAGAGAACCAAGCAAACAGCATGTTTCTCCAATTTAGTGAACTGTATTGAGAAACAGCTTGTAAAGTGCACTTTTGAGAACAACCCTAGCCTATGTATGTTTTGTTATGCTAAGCTATGTATTTTTCATTTTGAAAAAGGTTAAGCAGGGACTATAAAAGAAGATTTACATGTCACACGTCACAAACAACACCTCAGTCTACTGCATATAATGACAGAAGAGGATAGGAAGGATGCTCCCATGGCACCATTAGCTGAAGGGACTGTGTGCAACGGTATATGCAGACCAATGTATAACTTATTTTAAATATTTTTGTTATTTTGTCTCACACCGTTCAAATAAACCTACCACTAAAATGATAGACTGAATTTCTTTCAGTCGACAGTTATTGACCTTACAGAGGTTTATTCGCAAGGTGACATAGCACAATGGCCTAGTCTGAGTAAGTCAACTTTACCAGTATTTAGTCAGATGTAGGATTGCTTATTGGAGCAAGTAATAATAATAATACATTAAACTTATGTAGCACTTTCTTTAAACAGAACAAGCTACATCCTAGGCAAATGATTGGACAAAACACTAACAAACAAAAATACAAAGACTCAGACATGACAATGGAATGAAAAGGGCAGGGGCTAGGGGTTGGCTTGTTTGAACAGATGAGGCTTGAGGTGGTGGATGACAATGGTAACAGATTCAGAGTCACAGATGGATTGCGGAAGTGAGATCCACAGCCTTGAAGCAGCCCTAGAGAAAGCCCTGTCTCCAAAGCTTGGACCGAGGGATGAGGAGGTGGCCAGCTGTTGAAGAGCGCAGTGACCAAGTGGGTTGTAATTGGGAAATACGATATGAGGGGTATGGTTAAACAAGCTGATGGAGGATTTTCTAGGTGAGTAAAATAAATAAGATGTATAGTCAATGCGCTGAGGAGTGGGGAGCCAGTGAAGTTACCGGAGGGTAGGGGTGATGTGCTGCCAAAACGTGGTATGGATGAGGAGTCTGGCTGCTGAATTTTTGTCCATTTGTAGCTTATGGAGAGAGAGCTACAGTTTGAACTGGAGGAGTCAGTGTTCTGGACTGACAGTACCCCTGTTCTTTGTTACTTTGCTAATGAGACAAAGTTCCATATATTTGTGGCCAACCATTTATATATTATATGTGAACTTTTAAGAACTTCTCAATGGCGGCATGTGCTATCCTGCAGATGACGCATCACATGGCATGAATCCAACAGATGGATAATAGGTCCAGATTTCCTTTGGAAAGATAAAACGCAATGGCCAGAGTTGCATGAGGCCCTCGTTCACATCCCGCCACATGACCCAGAGGTGAAAATGATATCGGTGAACCACATTGAAAAAGGAGAAGCGAAGTCCCACAAGTGACCTTATGCACTATTTTTTTTGAGTGGGGTCATTTAAAAAGATCAGTTGGATGGTTTCTAAAAATATTACAAAATAACTCAAGCCATTCTGTGTAAAGACAGTCAACTCTCTACATTAATCATCCGTCGTAAGAAATTAAATAATCTCTAAATTAAGACAAAAGTATTTGATAGCACAGGCAAATTTATTAAAGAATGTATGTTTTGCCAAAAATAAGTATTGAGTAGGGAAATAATAGATGTCTGACCTACCAGACATCTGTTTTATTACCAGATCTTCCACGATACACATGTTGGCACAGATTATTTTGGACCAATTGAAGTGAAACATGGTCATAGCATAATAAAGAGGTATTCTCACGTTTTGCAAATCTGGTCATGCTTGTGACATAGAATTGGCTTTACTGTCTCTGGACACAGCCCATGTGAATGTATTAATTATTAATAGTATTTTTGAAACACCCCAGCACAGGCAGAAGAGGTCTGGTCACCCTTTTGAGCTTAGGTTTCTTCCTACAATCCGGACCCAATGTACAATTTTTAATCGCCACCGTGCTTCAACCCTGTTGTTGCGTGCTCAATGGGGTTTTAGGCTGGGTGTTTTGTAAAAGCAATTGGTGACAACTGCTGATGTAAAAAGGGCTGTATAAATCAATTTGATTGATTAAATATAATAAATAACATCTAAGAGTAAGAATGCCTATGAATAGTAAATTTTTGAGAGGGACACAATGTCTGCTGCCTCCAATGCAAAGCTTGCTCAGGAATGTAATCAGGCAGGTGTGAGTGTGTCTTCATACACAGTGAGTGGAAGACTTTTGGAGGATAGCCTCAAGAAGGGAAGCAAAGAAGCTGCCTGGTTTCCTTTAGACATGACGCTTGTTATCCAGGCCAAAGAAATCAATCTTTGTTTCATCAGACCAGAGTATTGTTTCACATGGTCTGAGAGTCCTTCAGGTGCCTTTTGGCAAACTCAAGACGGGCTGTCATGTGCTTTTTACTGAGGAGTGGCTTTTACTGGCCACTTTACAAAACAGGTCTGATTTGTGGAGTGCTGCAGAGATGTTCGTCCTTCCGAAAGATTCTCCTCTATTCACAGAGCAATGCTGGAGTTCAGTCATATTGACCATCGTGTTCTTGGTCACCTACCTGACTAAGGCTCAAATCGGGAGATTTTCGAAGAATATCAACCAAACAGGCCTCTAAGATCTTAAACTCAGGCCAGCTAGTAGAGCCCAGAGTCCAAACTAAACATGGCAAAGCGGCATTTAGTAGCCATGCGGCACACAACTGGAACAAGCTACCAGAAGATCTTAGACATGCCCCAAACCTATGCATTTTCAAGTCTGGTTTAAAAACACTTCTGTTTTTACGTGCCTATGACTGATGTCTGGACCTCATTATTTGCCCTGTAGCTTTAACAGATACTTTCAATGCCACATGGAATCCGTATACCAGACTTTTTTTATTTTAATAACTTTTTGATGTTATAGGCCATAAACAGCAGGCCAAAACAATGTTTTTTCATGTACTGGTCAATTTAGAGATTTTAGCATGTTTTGCATCCATAACATTTTCAAACTAGTAGATACACATTTAGTTATTTATTTTACTACGTTTTGTCGACTTGCGTCTAAAGATTTCTCCCAGATTCAACAGAAATTAGCATTCTAATGCAACAAACAGCACTGCAACCGTTTCCCGCACTATGTCACAAATGGTATCATAGTAAAGCTGTCTTTCTCCTGCACAATGTTATCGTATCTAAACATGCTCATTATTTTTCTATCAGCAACCAATCATAAAAGAACAAAGGGTGGTTCAGACCTAATCACAAAATCCCATTAGCTGTTGTTGACAACTGGTGTCTGACAACGTGATTCGTTCAAATGCATCACGTGACATGCACTGATCCTTCCTGGTTTAGCTTTCTGCAGGACCTTTAAATCTAAAATGCTGAAAGAAGATAGCAAGGGTGACCAACGCCGCACACATGTAGTGCGTTTAAGTTGATTGGTTAGTGGGTTAATTTGTCCCAATTGCACAGAGACATTGATTAAAATGTACACCGATCTGCAGAATTGTGAGTTTTGTACCAGTTATCTTATAGTGTGCAATCTGTGCCAAAGAGATGAATATCACAAAAGTACTACGCGTCTTTAAGACGGAACCAAGAACGACATTGCGTTTGATGTGAATGTGCCAATGGTGCTCTTAGCGCACGATTTAGGGTTTGGGTATGCTACTCGCAAGAAAATAGGACAAGTGTTGGGGATTTCTATAAGAGACATGACAAAAGAGTGACAGGTACGAAAACAAATCAAAAAATGTAAAGCTGTGGGGGAACAAGAAATGCATCTCTCTTTCTGGCTTTTGTGGCATTATGGATAACATCAGAAACTAATGAAGGGTGGCATTATTGTTTCATTTCCCCCGCAGGCTATATTACCTAAGGCTTCACTGGAGCCTTAATGTATTTGTGTTACAGTTTAATAAAGTAACATTATTAATTTTGTATTATGTGGTCAGTTTTACTTTTACAGTAGGCTACAGACTTTTTCTTTTGAGTGGAAAATACTAAAAACATTTAGCCTACCAGTAAACATTTCTTTTTTTACTTTATTGGGAGAAACATAACACAATAAAAAGTTCTATGTGCTTTGGATAGGACATAGGAGCATCTTACAAAGGATTGCTCTGGCGAGGAAGTCGGGCAGGTTATTCTTATTGTGTGTTTGTGCCACTAAAGTTAAAATAAATGTCTACTGTATCAATAATACTTGACTAGATGTTAGTGATACAATATACATTTCATTTTATTCTCAGAAATTGAGAGGGGTCTGGAGTCAAAATACAAACAAGTGCCTCAACTTTGTTATATGGGCTTGGTGTCCAAAAACAGTCTTTATGGGAAAGACAGGGTTGAGACAGCAGGAAGTATGGCCAACTCCACTTTTAATGAAGTTGTCTCTGCCATGCTAACTGTTATGGAGAGGTCATGGTTTCAAAGCACAGTTGTTAGTGTAGGTGCAATGAAGGAAACTGATATGTTCAGAACAAAAAACTGAAAAACATGATTCATGTTTAATGCCTAAAACATCGTTTTTTTTTGTGGCGGTTGTCATTTACAGATTTCTGGAGTGATAAAAAGGGATATCAAAAATATTCTCTTTACAAAAGAATTTTGAACCTAGCTTTATCCAATGTTTAGATTTCTGTTCTGGAAATGTAAGCATATTAAATAAAATGATGCTTCATTTGCATATTATTAGCATATTTCAATAAAATATTCAGAAAACTTGTAATACAAAAATGTATTGTCTTAATGTAAGCAATAAACTTGGGAAATTTCGTGGTGATGTCTAATAGTTAAAAAAATGACCCTATTCACCTGTAGTGTCTGGCCTTAATTTTCCTTTAACTTTATATTACCATTTCTTTTTTATTTTAATCTGTACACATTACATTGTTCCATGTCTTTTGTAATCAAACTGTTAAAATTGTATATCTCCTTTAATGTAATTGCTTTTATGCATGAATTTTGCTATATAAATAACTTGATTGATCGTACGAGTCCTGGTGTTTCCATTTACAGATAATGGAGCCCACTGTGCTCGTGGGGACCTTCAATTCTGCAGAGTTTTTTCTGTACCCTTCCCTAGGTCTGTGCTTCAATACAATCCTCTCTCTGAGGTATTCAGACAATTCCTTGGACTTCATGGCTTTGTGCTCTGACTTGCACTGTCAACTGTGGGAACTTATATAGACTGGTGTGTGCCTTTCCAAATCATGTCCAATCAACTCAATGGACCACAGATGGACCCCAATCATGTTGTGGAAACATGATGCACCTGAGCTAAGTTTTCAGTAACATGGCTAAGGCTGTGAATACTTATGTACATGTGATTTTTTCATTTTAATAGATTTGCAAAAATGAAATGAATTTAATATATTTTGGAATATGGCTGTAACATTACAAAATGTGGAAAAAGTGAAGACCTGTGAATACCTTACAGATGCATTGTACTGTGTTGTAAAGTAGCAGAACTTTTTGAAGATATACTGGAAAAACATGATTTCACATATACATTTTTTATATTATGTGGTTTAAAATCTTAATGTGTTATAGTTTAAAGTGCAAGGCAGATGAAGGAATGGAGATATTCGGCTCACCAATGGCCCAAATGGTACATTGAAAAAGTAAACAAGATTGTATATCAGCTGGAGGAACAAACTAAATGGACATTTATCAATGATTCAAAATGATTACCATCACAAAACTGAAACGTGCACTGGGGATACAAATCCATAGGTTTTCCTGGCACTGTAAAGGTGCAAATATATATGGCTGAAAGCAACATTCTTTTGAGGGCTACAATCTGTGGAGTGCTGCCTTGCTTACCCCCAACACTGCATTACAATTTTGAGGTGTTTCCGAAATCTTTACTAGAACTTGATGGGATTAAACTGTTCCACCAAGTACAAGCTTTTAAGTTAAAAATACTCTCTTAAATGCTGTCATAATGGCAAGTACTGTAGAGTCTTGGCTGCTAGTATACCCCTACTAACAAAAAAGTGCAAACACACAGCCAGATCCCTCCACTCACATACAGAAGCTTTCTTTGGACTACTACTTGCAGTGGCCTTCTTCAGTTTTAGCTCTCCAAAATTGTGGGACGTTGTCCGGAATGTTTTCCTTTTTGTGTCAACCAAGGAACTGGGGGTCCGTTCTTCGAAGCTCTTTAACTCAGTTAATGATCTTGGATTGTTGGGTTCTTCGACGCTCATCCTAGATTTGCTGTCAAAGCAACATGTCCATAAATGTAAGCCTGCTTGAGAGAATTAATTGCGTGATAGACAGTATCCTTTAGCGCAACGTGATTATTAAACTTTGAGAGTTATCGGTTTTCTCATGAGGGACTAATTTACATTGTTAACTTGTTGGAACCACATGTTAAATGTTCACGTTGGATTCAGGCTTTAACCACAGCACAAATTGTGTGTATTGACCTGCGAATCTTTGCGAGTGGCACTTTCCTTTACACAATTGGTGACGCAGAAAACCTGCTGTCTTTCGTGCCATTCGAAAAGTGGACCTAGCGTTCAAGCAGTTTTTAGGGGCTTTTGTGGTATTTTTAAGCCACTTGACGCCCCAGGCGGTGAAACAGAATTTCTATGCCACTTCAGGTACATAAAAAGTTCATAAGGAAGTTCATGCCATCATGATCATGCAAATAAGGATGACTTGTGCCCCCCCCGGCATCCGTAATGTTATAGGTGCATAGACACACATCCCCATCAAATTCCTAACGTGCCCCAATGAGAAGGGGATTTTTTTTAACCGAAAGGGGGTTCACGGTATAAATGTGCAGGTCGATTACTATTAGAATTCCAGATTAGTAATTTATCAAATACAATTTCAAAAAAAGATATACCATTGACTGACTATACTCTCGTAGATGGTGTGTGACTATGTGCCACATTACAAATGTGGAGGCAAAATGGCTTGGATCTGACAATGACGCATCATTTTCATAGTCACATTTAGGCACATTATTTGAACGTGGTAAGGGTTACATACACTTATGCTGGGCTTAGCATACCTTAATTTTTCCATTATACAGGTAAATATGACGGGATCCTGTGTGGAGACAGAGGCTATGCATGCAGGCAGTATAAGTAGTAATGATTACCATTTTGTAGAACATTCTCGCATTTCAATTTTACTTGTTTCCATGTTCTAATGGGTCCTGTAGTGGCTCTGACTTTAAAGATGAACAAAGTAATGAGGAAAATATAATAATGTTATAAGTAATAAGAACATAGTCAAATGCACATCTAATTTTTCGGCAACATTTTGCCAGCCCTCTCCTGGCTTTTGCAGACTTTGGGGTGTTCTCTGGAGTTTTAATAAACTTTTCAAATTTTGCATAACCTTCCAGCAATAGCTCTTGGTGAATATTTGATCTAGGATGTAGTTAGCAACATTCGAAGAACGAACCCCTGGTCTTTCTGTTATTAACTTCATTAGAGATAACGCATTTACCCCTTAAGGTTTTAAAGGCATTAAAGCCTTAAAGTGCACTAGTTTAGATTGACGGTTTGAATGTTGCAATTGCCCCGTATCAGAGGGCTGTAGGAATTTAACACTAGGAGCTAAAGTGTCGTTGATGCAAAATTTGCCAATGAGTCCGGTCTGGCTGGGTTTTATACTCGGTTTCTACTATTGCGCTCAACATTGCAGTGGGGAAATATTAATGGAATAATACAAATAGCAAGGAAGAAAATAAATATAAAATTACTTTGACAACTGAACTGGCTATGTCAAGGAAATTGTCTTGCGCATTCAACCTACTCTTGATCTATGGCCAATGTTCATTTTACATCTTCAATTTCACAAAATATTGACCTGCTCAAAAAACACAAGTATCACTAAATAAAACAAGTGAAATTTAAAAGAACAAAGCAAGAACATAAAACATGTTACACCAATTGGTAACAAACAAAAAATAGGGAACACATTTTGTGGAGAAACAACGCAAACTTTTACCTATTGAATACGTTATACTTTATTGCCTAACCTTCATTTTTAATCATCTCCTTACTACACAATAGGCTGGACAAGGAGGAGTTTCATAAAATTATATGAAAATGAGCAATCTAATGGGGGTGCGTAATTAGTGGATACTCTAATAGGATATACAATTGCCAGCACCAGACAGTGCTGGGCTGGCGTGAACGTTACAGTTAGTCTTGGCCATTGCATTGTGCTCAGGGTTTCTTTGTTTAGGCTAGTAAAGAATGCACCCATCCTCCACCTAAAGACTGTATTGCGAATCAATAGATTTGGTCTCAACTCAAGTCACTAACATGTCTGGCAGAGCTCAAAAGTTTTCCCTGAACATTGAACGCTTACTTTACATCTCCTTTTTGCAGACGCATAACAATATTGTCCGCTGACCAGCCGGCCTACTTTCATCTTTCCATAAATAGGGTTGTTTGTTCAACATGTATTTTGTTGGAGCCTACCCAGAATTTGATTCCAAATGTGTTCGGTTTATTTGCCATGTATTGTGTAAAGCGACACTGTGCCTTCGTAAGAAAAAGTTGTTCATCTACAGTTCTGTTCTCACTGCAGTTTTTCACAAACTTATTGAATACCTCTGATATCATCGCAAATGAATCAGTGACAAGGCAGCAGTCTTTGTGGTCTTGTCATGAAATGATGGAGCATTATATCTCAGATTTTTTTTTTCATTTTGTCTGACCAATAATCTTCAAGTTTCATGCTTTTAATGAATAAATAAATAAGACCCCTGAATGCTTTTCGTTCGGCATCTGTCAAAATGTAATTTTCGGCATAATTTTGCTCAGCCTCCGCTTCCGTGTATTTTCAAATGTTTTTCCAGATGTCTCTGTCAATCAAACGCTTCAGACCACTCAGTGGACTTTTAATATTTCATATTATTAGGGTTACTTCGTCAGGAGTAATCCTATTGTAATGGTTAGCTTTATTATTAGGGTTATTCCATTAGAAGTATACAAAGACAGCAAGGGTTCTCCTATACGGGAGCCCTTGCGACATCTGCTGATAGAAAAGAGAATTGCAGCCTTGGAATGGAGAAAAACAAAATTGGGCAAAAATGTTAAATTGAACAGGAATTAAATATCTTTAAATCAGATTTTCCCGGTGTGATTTTGAATATTTAAAAATACTGGGTGATAAAACACACATATCTAGAAAAGTAAAAAAAGCAGGGTTCTGGAATTTGATCAAGAGCAAAGATAGATGGGTAAAGTTTGCCCGCTCTGGCGCTTCTAGCGTTAAAACTAAAATGTAGTAACCTTGTGTGTCAGTACTGATAGCTCACAACAATCTCAGTTGAGACTATAAAGAGATTTGAGTGGTCAATTGTGACTGTTACTGTAGGAGTGGATCTAGTACAGACCAGAGTTGAACAGCACCAGCTAGGTTTCCATATACAGTAATGAGTTAAATTTGTTCTTGCAGTTTTGTAATTAGTTAGTTGTAACATTTAGTTGCATATACAGCTCTGAAAAAAGTGGCCACTGCCAATTAAACCCTTCTCTTTCTTAACTTGACTTTTTTTGGAAAGACACAAGAACGGTATGTAGATGTATATCTGTAAATAACTGGGTTCTTCTCATGAAATAATGTTCCTTAGAGGGCATCATGGCCCAGTTAAGATGCACTCTAGTACAGAGCACATTCCCCAGATAACTTCGTAAAAGAAACACATAATTGGTTGATAATTGCAACCACATATGCTGCCCTTGCCATTTCTTGGATGCTCTTGTGAGGCTGCAGGAATTATGTAGGGAATAGAAGAGACAGAGATGAGTTAACTCTATTCTGGTATCTTTGCAATCTTCTTCAGCCTTTTGTTTCACCTGCAAGTTCAACCCTAGCCACTCACCTCAGTCACCCTTACTTTCCCCCTCATTCCCACTGATTTACACTCCATCTCAGACACCTAAGTCACTCCTACTGTCCTCTGCTCCATTTCTTTTTCTCCTCTTCATCCATCCGTGATTCTGCTAAGGTGAAATTAAAACACAACTCAATGAAACTGCTTTGGGCAATTACAATGTTATAAATGTTTTATTGTGTCAGCCGTTATGTCAAGGTCATGTCAAGTGTTTCCCCCCTGACCTCTGGAACCTCTCTGTCCATGGCCTGCACTGTCCCATCCCACACTGTACCACCCTGCATTTTTTAAACCAACCCAATCAACAATAGTTCCATTCCTCTATCTCCTTCCTTGCCGTCTCTTATTCTATCCCTCAGCCCTCCTTTCTCATTCCATGATGTTCCTGTTGGTTTGTCTGGCCACACTGTTCGTCAATCTAGCACACATCTGGGTCACTGGAAAGAGCACTCTTGTTCCATTGTTTTCCCTCTATCTATCCTCTTCTTTCCCATTGTTCATTTGTTGCTCTTTGCTGGCAGATTATATTTTATGACAAACCTGTTGAATATAATAGATACCTTATTAATTCTATAGAATGTTAACTTTATTCACAGATTTAGTTTTTCATCCTTGTTACGCACCCCCTTTGAGAAGCCTAGGGAAAATATAATAACAAGACCTAATCTAAGAACATAACATCAATACCAAATACCTCGCAAACTATTTATATATCACATATATATCACTTAGAACTGCGGTACTATTGAAGAATTGAATACAGTAGAAACACAGCACAGTTTACAATAACTATTATGGAAAATACAGAAAACACCCCTAACCTATCTTTTAAACAAAAAAAACTATTCCCTAACCTAAATAAGTTTATGGCCATAACTAACTATATTACTCACCTTCTTAAAAACCAGGCTAATACAAGGGAGTGTAACAACCGCACCCCTAAACTATTAGTCTATTGAGTCTATACAAAAGGTATACTATGTGGAAGCATGTATACCCATGGGCATCTCAACTAACATTGTTTCCCCTGCTGCACGATAAACAAAATACAAATGAGAAATTTCAATAAAAACAACTACACAACAATAGACTAAGTTCTACACAGAGCAAAGGAATATAGTGATACCCATTGTGAAAAAATAAATACCAAGATGGAGTCTCATACATTCTTTGCTCACAATGATGTAAAGAGTAATGCGTTACTGGCAAGTGCATTCATTTCAGTTGATAGTTGGCAGTAGCACACTCCAACTACCATGTACTGTATAAATGGGGCACAGTGCAGCCATTGTTTCCCTAACTGCGTGCAACAGCACTTTTGTGCAAGACCGTAAGATTCCTGTTAGCAGGAATTCCCCTAGAAGCAGTGTGATGTGTTCTTTCATAAGCAAAGAAAACGCTCCTGGTCAAAGTGTAAGCTAACTCTTCCACCACCATCTCCTGCATTCTCCGTACACCACTCTGCACTGAGCCGACACATTGCCTTTCTGTTCTTGATCCTTTGTTGGCAGACTGTAATCTGTATAGAACGATCATGATAGAAACGTTTGGATGGAGAATGGATTACCAGTGTATTCAGGCTGGGTTCCTTTCAGGGTTTCAGATGTTTACTGGTGAAAACCTACTTTGTTTGTTCCAGTTCATTATTAGGGTTTCAGCTGTTTACTGGCAATACCCTATTGTCTATGATGCCACTCTAACCCTCCCCTCTTCCAATTCTAACCT
This sequence comes from Novumbra hubbsi, assembly GCA_016801125.1. Taxonomy (NCBI): domain Eukaryota; kingdom Metazoa; phylum Chordata; class Actinopteri; order Esociformes; family Umbridae; genus Novumbra; species Novumbra hubbsi. The sequence goes on along the minus strand of JACXGK010002057.1, from coordinate 2,966 downwards.
TAGCTAAAGCCCTCCAGAAATATGAAGCATGAAAATTATGAACACTCCCCCATGCAAAATATATATTCAAATCACCCTTTGGTCACCCAAACTCTCATGCTGAAAAATATGTACACAAAGGTAGCCTATAATATACAGCCGTGGCCAAAAGTTTTTAGAATGACACAAGCATTGGTTTACACATAGTTTGCTGCAGGTGGATGGCTGGGTCGGTGGTCAGGCAGTAAGTCGGTACATGGGTTGGCTCGGTAGTGATACAGGCAGAATCGTCAGGCAGGATGTAGTTCGCACTGCAGAACCGTCTCCAGGTCCTGGTTGACCCACTCACCCTGGTTGACTGGGGGAGGAAGCCTGGGGAAAGCTGGTGGATGAGCCGATCATGGGGCTGAACGCCTTCCAGAACCATGATGCGAACTGAGTACCCCTGTCTGAGACCATGTCCACTGGGAAGCCGTGGAGCTGGAAGACAGTTCCGCAGTCTCTTTGGCAGAAGGTAGCTTGGGCAAATGGATGATGTGGGGGGCCTTAGAAAAACGATCCACCGCGCTTAAAATGACGAATCCTACAGGGCGTGACGACTTGACAAAACGCACAAACAGAGAACATGGGTTAAATACACAGAGGACTAATGGGGAAGCAGAAACAGCTGGTGATGAGACAGGGCGAGACAACGGGTGAAATATATCAGGACATGACAATTCTTGCACAGTCAATGCTTTTTCAGAATTTGGGTGTTTTTGTTTGTCCACCCACCTCTTGAGGATTGACCACAAGTTCTCAATGGGATTAAGGTCTGAGTATTTTCCTGGCTATGGACCCAAAATTTTGATGTTTTGTTCCCTGAGCCACTTAGTTATCACATTTGCTCTATGGCAATGTTTGTCACCAAACTGTTCTTAGATGGTGTGGAAAAGTTGCTCTCAGAGGATGTTTTGGTACCATTCTTTATTTATGGCTGTGTTTAGGCAAATTTGTGAGTGAGCCCACTCCTTTGGCTGAGAAGAAACCCTCTACTTGAATGGTCTCAGGATGCTTTACTGTTGGCATGACACAGGACTGATGGTAGTGTTTTTTCCGGATGTCCCAAACAATCGGAAAAGGGATTCATCATAGAAATACTTTACTCCAGTCCTCAGCATAATCAGATATAGATTGATTACCAAGTATGAATTTGCTGGAAATTTGTAGGGATGCACCGATCCGTTTTGTTTTTAGGTTGATTACCGATTTTCAGATGGCAAAATCGTTGAGTAATGATTTTAAACTTTTTATCTCTATTATTCATTTTCTTAATGAAAATATATATTAAATTAAAATGTGTGTATATATATATAATTTTGAGATTCACTAGGCCAGCAGAGAACTCACATCCTGAAAATGATAAACATCATATCATTCTATATGGCTATGCTTTGCAGTTGGTTAAGAGGCCTGGACAACCCCCATTAAATAACCACATCCAGTCCATTGTCCTTTGTTCTAAGCGTAAATTGTGTCAAACTTAAACCCAACATGGAACAGGGAAATGAATTGTCATGCAAAGAGGGACTTCGCAATTAATTGTAATACATCTGATTCCTCTTCATGACCTTCTGGAGTATATGCAAATTGCCATCATAAAAATAAGGCAACAGACTTTGTGAAAATTAATATTCATCCTGTGCGTTTCATTGTCCCTGTTGCAGTTTCGTCCTCTGTGTTTCTCAAGTCGTTCCCGCTGCTTTGTTTTGCCCAAGTTTGTATGTGCCTGTCTCTAGTAGTTTACCCATACAAGGATTTTGCTTTGGTGCAAAAGTGCATGATAAGAAACACAGTAAGTGGTGTTTAGGTAGGAAATAAAATTGACACAGTAAATATTAAATGTGCAAACATTTACTGTATAGTAGCATATAGTGCAAAGTGCAATTTGATTGCTCTCGATCAAATTCCAGGACTATTCTTTTTTTACTTTTCCTAGAGTGTTTTACAAAAATATTTTTCAGCAGATGTGGCACGGGTTTGCAGGGGTATTAAATTAAAATGTATAAAGGTCCAGCTAGACCAAATTACTTCAAGCAAAGTTCCGAAACATCCTGTCTTATTTGTGTTATGATGCAGTGCCATACGTATTGAAGTAGTCTAGTAGTTGTATGTATGTAGAAAACAACTGTTTTACAATTCAATTGTACAAGTGAACAATTCAATAATAATAATACATAAAGCTGCAAGCAGCAATTTGGGTTACAAAAAAAATGGGGTCATGTGTACCATACGCAAAATGCGGAAGCGTAAAAGCAAATATTAAGCTGCAGCAGAAGTTGAACCATGATCCCTGGGTTTACAAGCGGTACACTCTAACCAATGCGCCACCGGCACAGTTAACAATTTGACAATTTCGGAATATTTGGTATTTTCTTAATTGAAAATATACATGGAAGAAGGTTAGAATTGTCTGCTGACAAAATAAAGCATATAGCTTCCTGTAGCAACACCCATGTGCGATTGCGGGCTGGACAAACATTTAAAAATACACAGAAGTTGGAGCTGAGCGAAAATAATGCAGAAAATTTCAAATTGACAGATGCCGAACTAAAATGCCTAAAAGCATTTGTGAGCATTTATTTGAGAGGTGTTATTGGTGGTAAAAGCATGAAACTTGTGGAATTCACTATTAAAGATAGAGGTGTGGGGCTGGAATCATTTCTTTGGGGAGTTGGAGGGTTAATAGGTTACTTGGGACATTCCATAAGAGGGAGGGGGGTCAGGAAGTTAGGAGGATAAGACAAAAGACACTGTTTATCTAAAAACCTATAGATTAACTTTTAGGCTGACCACCACACATGGGACTGATCAAGTGACCCAGGAAGGAGAGGAGGGGAGACAGGCCAGAAGGGTCCGGCAGACTTCCTGGCGCCGGACACAACAACACCATTCTCATCTCCCTTGGAAGAGGTCACCAGATGGTTCACCCCAGGGCTGGGGGCTGC
>JACXGK010002056.1:15270-59551 GCA_016801125.1 Novumbra hubbsi | reverse complement strand
ATCCCAAACACACCGCCCGGGCAACGAAGGAGTGGCTTCGTAAGAAGCATTTCAGGGTCCTGGAGTGGCCTAGCCAGTCTCCAGATCTCAACCCCATAGAAAATCTTTGGAGGGAGTTGAAAGTCCGTGTTGCCCAGCAACAGCCCCAAAACATCACTGCTCTAGAGGAGATCTGCATGGAGGAATGGGCCAAAATACCTGCAACAGTGGGTGACAACCTTGTGAAGACTTACAGAAAACGTTTCACCTCTGCCATTGCCAACAAAGGGTATACAACAAAGTATTGAGATAAACTTTTGTTATTGACCAAATACTTATTTTCCACCATAATTTGCAATTAAATTCATAAAGAATCCTGCATGTGATTTTCTGGATTTTTTTCTCATTTTGTCTGTCATAGTTGAAGTGTACATATGATGAAAGTTACAAGCCTCTCATCTTTTTCATTGGGAGAACTTGCACAATTGTTGGCTGACTAAATACTTTTTTGCCTCACTGTATACAAAGTGCAAAACCTGCATGATGCAATGTAGGCCCATGGGCATCTTACCTGCCTACCTCACGTTCCCCAGGGCTAACTACACACACAAAACACAGCTTCGGACACTAAAGAACTCTTTTTTCAGAATTTGCCAGTTTAAATCACAACGAACCCGCTGTTAATTGGCTGATGATCGAAGGTGCGTGTCACACTTCAGGCAAACACCAATGGACCACCGGGAGGGGCGAACACCTAGCAACGATGAAAAGACAACAGGAAAGACGCACAGAAAACAACATGCATTTACACACCATTGTACCTGTGCCCGTAACACTAGGACCGCCAGACCTTTCAGTCCACGGTGTACACCAGTATCTGATATGCCTTCCCAGACCATCACTGACCCACCTCCAAACCGGTCACCACAGCGGCTCCAGACCTTTTCACGTTTGTCACATGTGCTCAGTGTGAACCTACTCTCATCTGTAAGGAGAACGGGGCGCAATTGGCAGACCTGACAATTCTGGTGTCCTCTGATGAATGCCAATCGAGCTGCACGGTGCTGGGCTGTGAGCACATGTCCTACTAGAGCACTGTTTCTCATGCTCCTGCGACTGTATTGGGAAACACAGCAGAACTTCTTGCGATGGCACATCCGCATGTGCCGTCTTCAAAAAGCTGTACTGTGCAACCTGAATGGGCTTCAGGTACCACTTTACGCAACCAGAAGTGACAAGGACACTAGCAAAACACAAACGAAGAGAGCAATTATCTGTGGCCACTACCTGCAAAACCATTGCCTTTCAGTGCACCTGTTAATTTGCAACAAATCACGTGACATTGATTCACAATTGCTTATGCTTCCTAGTGGACATATTGATATTTCTGAATTGTTTATCAATCAACATCTAGATTGCCCACAATCACCATCTCAATAGACATAATAGGGACCAGGCATTTAGGAATATTAGTCTAGTTTTTTCTGTTTTTTTGTTCAGTTTTCTGTTGCGATACTTGGAACTCTTTCACCAGAGATAAGCTCATAAACATCAGGGGAACAACTCCAGCAGATTGATTTCCTACATTCCAACTAACATTTGGACATTCTATACAAAGGTGGCCTCACTTTGTTCATGCTGTTAAACGCTGCAGAAGAGGGAAACGTGCCGGTGCGCTCGTACTTCTCCGCAAACGTGGACATTGCACACTGTTACCTGGAATAATACTCTGTTTAAAAGACAGAATCCCCGCAAGCAGCAAGGCCAGACTCTCTCTCTCCATCCCCCCAGAACCTGTGTGCTGATCAGCGGTCTCCGGTGTTCACAGACATCTTTAACACATCACTAAAGACGTGCCAGCCTGCTTCAAGAACTCCACCATCATTCCCGTCCCTAAGAAACCAAGGATCACAGGACTTAACGACTACAGACCTGTTGCCCTGACCTCTGTGGTAATTAAGCCATTTGAGCGTCTTGTGCTGCCCCACCGCAAATCCATCACCGACCCTCTCCTGGACCCCCTGCAGTTTGCCTACAGAGCAAACAAGTCTGTAGACGATGCAGTAAACATGGCCCTGAAACAGCACCTGGACTCTTCAGGAACCTTTGCCAGGATCCAGTTTGTAGACTTCAACTCTGCTTTTAATAGCATCATTCCAGCTCTGATGCAAGACAAGCTCTCCCAGCTGCACATGCCTCAATCCCTCTGTAGGTGGATTACAGACTTCCTATTTGACAGGAGGTTGCGTGAAGCTGTGGAAACATGTCTCTGACTCCCGGTCCATCGGCACCGGATCCCCTTAAGGCTGCGTCCTTTCCCCTCTGCTCTTTTCTCTGTACACCAACAGCTGCACCTCCTGTCATCTATCCGTCAGGCTCCAGAAGTTCACAGACGACACCACCCTCATTGTGCTCATCTCTGGTGGGGATTTTACCGCTTACAGGTGGGTGTTCAACCTGAACAATCTGGAGCACAGCGCTCTGAAGACAGTGGAGATGGTTGTGGCTTTTAGGAAGAACCCAGCCCCACCCGACCCCATCACCCTGTGTGACTCCCCAGTCATCCGGTTGGAGACCTTTTGCTTCCTGGGCATCATCATCACCCAGGACCTTAAGTGGGAGCAAAACACCAGCTCCATCACCAAAAAAGCACAGCAGTGGATGTACTTCCTACGGCAGCTGAAGAAGTTCAACCGGCCAAAGGCAATGATGGTGCACTTCTACACAGCCATCATTGAGTCCATCCTCATCTCCTCCATCACCATCTGGAACGCTGCTGCCACTGCCAAGGACAAGAGCAGTCTGCAGCGTATCATTAGATCTGTAGAGAAGTTGATTGGCTGCAATCTGCCAACCCTCGAGGACCTGTACGACACCAGCACTTTGAAGCGTGCAGAAAAGAGTGGCTGTTTCAGGCACTCCCTTCCGGCAAGAGGCTACGGTTGATAAGGACCAATACCTCACGCCACAAGAACAGCTTCTACACATCAGCAGCTGGCCTTATCAACAAGGCCAGGTAACTGACACTGACCCCCACTGCCCCCTAACCATACTTAATGCATTATGCACTTCTATGCACACTTTCTATTTACTGTGTTAATTTAAGTTTTTTATGTATTATTTTATTTACTTACTGTTTTAATTACCACTTCCACCATAGCAGATTCCTTGTAGGGACAATCCTACATGGCAATACAGCTGATTCTGAACAGTACCTGCCACAGAAGCAGGAGGATGGAATATCCCTGATACTTTAAACTGTGCACTTCTAGATACATTAATTTCAAGTCTGGTTTAAAAACATTCATGTTTTCACGTGCCTATGACTGAGGGCTTGACCTCAAAATGTGCCCTATAGCTTTAATAGATGCAAGCAACATGGTATCCCTAAAAGCAACATGGTAACCCTACCTGCCCTACCTATACCAGACTTATACCAGTAATTTTCATTACTTTTTAAAATCCTTCTTAATTTTCCTTTAAACTTTTATCTCTATTTCTTTTTTTTTTTATCTGCACATGTTAAATTGATCCATGTCTGTTTTAATCAAACTGTTAAAATTGTATTTCTCTTTAATGTCTTGTAAAGCACATTGAATTGCTTTTATGTTTGAATTGTGCTATATAAATAAACTTGATTGATTGATTACTAATTATGGGCTCAAAAACCTGAGTTACTCTGTGCCCGGTTTGTTCTCCCCAATTGGGGATGCCCGTACCCAGTTGTCTCTAATTGGGGAGCCTATTGTAGTTGCCTTGTTCTGGTCTGTCTTTGTTGGATCATTTGTTTGAACTGGTGTGAGTAGGTTGAGTTTGTTTTGGAGTTTTTTTTGTTTGTTTATGCATGTTTTAGTGTGTAGCCTCAGTTGTGACCAGCATTTTGTTTGTCATTTTCCCTGCAAGTTTTTCAAGTTAAGAAGAATTAAAAGGTTATGTTCCCCGCTCTCCGCTCCTGTGTCCTAGCTCCTGGCCTCAGCCTGGCAAATGTGTAAATTCGTTCCATAATTCCACATCATTTTAGCCAGTTATACATTGAAATACGACCAGGGATCTCTGGATTTGTCTGGATCTGGCACACATTAAGCATTATTGTGTATATAATGGCATCTATATAGTAGTTTTACATTTTAGATTTTACAGTACTGGTCTTTTTGTGGCAGGGCTGAAATGTATTTGGGGGAATTATGTAGATTTTTTCATGGCAAAGAGGGACTTCCGATCATCCAATCACTCTTTAGGACATTCTGGAGGATATGCAATTAGGCATAACACAAATTGTTGCAGAAAGTTCATATTTGTGTCATTCTCTTTTGGCCACGGCTGTGTATAGCTGCCCTTTTTGTAAAAAGAAATGAACATTCGGTCACGGAATATTATAAAAGATCAAATGGATTGGTCGGTGAATCGAGGAAAGCTCCCGGTATACTGTACAAAAGTATCTACAAGCCCTTTTCCCCAAAACGTTGTGATTGGATATTAAAAGAGCACCACAGAGTGGATGAGTCTTAATGGGGGGGGACTATGTAAACGTTTCTTAACGTGAAATTGTTGAAGTGTTTTGGGATCTCATCATCTACAGTAAATAATATCATTTAAAAATTCATTGAATACTGAGAAATCTCTGTATGCAAGGGACAAGACTAATATTGGATGCCTGTGAACTTTGGTCCCTCAGATGGCTATGCATTAAAAACAGATTTCCACAAATGCAAATTGAAACTCTACCCTGCAAAGAAGAAAACATATATCAACAATATCCTGAACCGCCGCTGCCTTCTAGGTGCCCAAGCTCTTATAAGATGGACTGATGCGAAGTGGATAACTGTCAAGAGGTCTGACTATTCAAATCATACTTATTTTCAGGAGTATTGGACACCGCTTTGTCCCGGCTAAAGAGGAGAGGGACCATCCGGCTTCTTTTTAGCTCACGGTTCAAAAGCTAGCATCTGTGATGGTATGGGGGTGCATTAGTGAACATGGCATTGGTGAATTGCATATCTGTTAAGGCACCATTTATGCGGAACAATATATACAGGTTTTGAAGCAACGTTTGCTGCCATCCAGTCAACGTCTTTTTCAGTGAAGAACTTGCTTATTTTAGCAAGACAGTTCTAAAACACATTCTACACGTATTACAACGGCATGGCTCTGTAGTAAAAGAGTCAGGGTACTAAACTGGCCTGCATGCAGTCCAGACTTTTCACCAATTGAAGACGATTGAGGCATTTCATTTTTGAGGCAAAAAATACAACAAAGGAGACTACAAACTACTGACCAGCTGAAGTCCTATATCAAGCAAGATTGGGTAAACATTTCACCTTCAAAACTACAGCAAATGGTCTGCTCAGTTCCCAAACACTTGCAGAGTATAAACAAAGAAGTGTTGCAACACAGTGGCAAACATGCCACAATTCTCAGTTTCATATGTTGGCTTTATACTATTTTCAATTAAATACAGGGATAAATGAATTGTTTGTCATTACATTCTTTTTTTATTAGCATTTGATGCAGTATTCCAAATAATTTGGAAATGGGGTTGTATCTGAAAGCAGCACACTGACAACGCACAACTGATTTGGTAATATTTTGACAGTGTGGTGTGTACTTTAAGGTAAAATTCTCTTTGCCATGACGGATCGGTATGTTCTACACAAGAAAGCCATACCATTTAATTGCAGTTTTGGCTAGCTAGAGGTCATAAAAATATAGTGTGGGATTTTAGAAACACATTTTTAGATTGGCAAAAAGATCAGTGCCATTTATATCAATGTTTTCCCCCATCCCTTCTGAACACCCATATCTATCCTTTTCAGCCTCCTTTTCTCTACCCTCCTCCCTGTCACCTGTCTCATCCTTGTCTTGTCTTCTCCCCTCGTTAGGTCCTGAGCCGGTGCTCCTGTTCGCTAACCGTATAGATATTCGCCAGGTGTTGCCCCACCGTTCAGAGTACACACTCTTGCTCAACAACCTGGAGAATGCCATCGCTTTGGACTTTCACCATGACCAGGAGCTGGTTTTTTGGTCTGATGTCACGCTTGACCGCATCATGAAGGCTAACCTGAATGGGAGTAATGTAGAGGAAGTGGTTTCTACTGGCCTAGAGAGCCCAGGTATGACAAAAATATGTTTAGTGGTTAGACAGAACACACATTTAGCTTTTTTAGAATGTGGAGGAGCAGGTTTCCACCAACTTGGCATGCCCATGTAAACAAATACCTGGTTTTAATTTAATCAAACCCAAGGTTTTACTGTTGAAGAAGGGTCATAGTCAACGGTGTGTCAGGAGGTGTGGCCAGATGAGATAATAGGTGTAATTGGCGAAATAATAATTTTTAAATGTCCTGCAATTAGAAACTTTACAGTTTGCCATTAACTAAGATATCATATACATTTAGGAGACCCTCTTATACAGAGATATTGTTGAGATTGGCAGCATTTCATGTGATGATTTGGCACCTAGTATTTGGTTAATTGTGTGCATTTTAACAAGAAACCTAGGCCTGTGGAGGTTAAAAAAAGCACTGGCTTGCTACTGATACATTTGGGAAATCTGGTGGACATGTAAATCAAGTGCATAATTTGCCTGAAGGGCTGTTGAGCTCTTACATTTTTGCATGTTAGCGCTACTACCTACCAAAGGGTAACCTGTATCTATATTAATCTCTGTGATTTGTCACAGTGTTGACATTGAGCTTTTTGAGATTACATTGGCTATAGTATTATTAATTGATGATTCATCATTGATCATTGATGATGCATGTTACCATATCTTTTCAAAACATACTTGCAATAACTTCTGATATTATAGTAATGTATTGCTCAACTGCTCTTTTTTTTCATACATGTTTGTTTATTATGAGGATTGTGTTTTTGTGGCATTGTTGGCGCTGCCATTTATTTTCCTTAGTTTTGTGTTAAATTAACATGAACCCTGCTCTCCCTCTAGGTGGTCTGGCAATAGACTGGATCCATGATAAGCTATATTGGACAGACTCCGGGACGTCCCGTATTGAGGTGGCAAATCTTGATGGAACTCACCGAAAGGTCCTGCTATGGCAGAGCATGGAGAAACCCAGAGCTATTGCATTGCACCCTATAGAAGGGTGAGAAGGAAAATCTTGCTTCTCCACTTTTCTCGGTCTATCACTTATGTGGTTGCTTATAAAATTCAAACAATGATTGCTACGACATATGTAATATACACATGGGTAAATCCACTGCAAAAGAAATTAAGGGAACACTTAAATCACATATCAGGTTTGGATGAACTAAATATATTAGACATCAAAATCTTTACTGTACGTTGTGTAATTTGTTAAGAACAAAATGGCGTAACAACGTCTATGGAAACCAAAATCACCAACCGATTAAGGGCTGGATTCAAACTCACGCCGAAAATCGAATTAATCATTTGAAATCACAGGCTGTTCCTACTTGGGTGAATTTCATGAAGTCAACTCATAATGTCAGTAGTGTGACTCAGTAGTGTGTATGACCCACACGTGCCCGTATGCCCTTCCGCCAAAGTCAGGGCATGCTCCTGATGAGAAGGCGGATGATGTCCTTGAGGATTTCCTCCCACACCTGAATCAAGGCATCAGTGAGCTCCTTGACAGTCTGTGGTGCTACTTGACGGCAGTGGATGCACAGATACATAATGCCCCAGAGGTTTCCATTTGGACTCTGGGGAACGTGAGGGCCAGTCAATGGCATCAATGCATTCATCATCCAGGAACTCCGCACACGCTCTGGCAACATAAGGCCAACCATGGTCCTGCACCAGGCGGAACCCAGGGCCCCCTGCACCAGCGTCAGGTCTGACGATGGGTCTGAGGATTTCATCCCGATACCTAACAGCAGTCAGGGTACTGTTAACTTGCACCTGGAAGTCTGTGCAACCCTCCAAGGATATGCCTCCCCACACCATCACTGACCCACCACAAAACCTCTCATGCTGGATAAATTTGCAGGCAGCATAACATTCACCACGTTGTCACCAGACTCTTTCACGTCATCTATGCAGAGAATGGGGCTCCAATGACAGACCTACCAAATCTGGTGTCCTTGGACGAATGCCTTTGAGCTGCATGGTGCCGGGCAGATCCCACTAGAGGACATCTGGCCCTTATGCCTCCCTCATGGATTCTGTTTCTGACAGTTTGCTGTAGGGCTCTGGTAATACTCCTCTTGTTCTTTCTTGCTCAAAGGAGAAGATACTGCTCTGCTGCTGGGTTGATAGCCCTTCTAAGGCCCTGTCAGCTTTCTTTGTGTTACGGCCCAATGCTCTTGAGACAGCAACTCTTCCTGCGATGGCCATATAGATGTGCCATCCTGGAGGAGCTGGACTACTTGTGCAACCTGAATGGGCTGCAGGTACCGCCACATGCTACCAGTAGTGACGAGGACACTAGCAAAACTAGAGAAGAATTAAAACTGCATGCAGTCATGTGGGGGCTAAGCAAAACATAGCGCTTGAATGAATTCTTCCATGATGATTGACCTGATTGTGTGAAAAGTGTGGCTGTAGACAATGATTCAACATTGTAATTCACTTGACAAAAGTGTAGATGTGTCTGAGCAATGTACTGAAGTCTAGTGCATTCTGTTTTGTTGTACTCTAACTGTTTAATGAGGAACAAGTTGTGTCTTAAGGTAATCTAAATTTTTTTTGAAAAATGGCTCCCGGGTTACCAGCCGCCCAGAGATTTTAAAATCGTCACTATCTTGGTTTAATCGGTGTATGGGGCTTATTAACGGTGGGTTCCTGGGGCCCAAGGGAGAGCAGGGTAACTGGGGGAATATGTGGATCGAGTGACAGGCCCGAGGCATGCCCGGTTTGGGTTCCGGGATCGTTTGCCTGATTTCGGGGCACTGTTAACGGTCAAGAGTTGGGTGATTCACCCTGGGTGTCCGTTTGCTCCGGCCCCAATACCGAGTCACATCTGGGGCACCTGGCCAATAACCAGGGTAACTTGTGTGACTCTGTACCCGGGATACAGTGCACAGTTCCTGGGTAAGACTTTGGTGAGTCGCCCCGGGGGTCCAATGGCCCCAGTACCAAGTCACACGAGTGGCAGAGGGGGGCCAAGTCATTAGGCATGATCTAGGCTCACTTCCATGGATCTTTACCCAGGATACAGTGCTCTATTCCTGGGTAAGACTTGGGTGAGTCACCCTGGGGGTCCAAACACTCTGGCCCCAATACCAAGTCACATGAGTGGCAGAGTGTGGACAAGTCACTGGGCATGATCCAGGGTCACTTCCATGGTTCCTTACCCGGGATAGAGTGCACTATTCCTGGGTAAGACTTGGGTGAGTCACCCTGGAGGTCCAATGACTATAGCCCCAATACCAAGTCACATGAGTGACAGAATGTGGCCAAGTCATTGAGTGGCAGAGTGTGGCCAAGTCACTGGGCATGATCCAGGCTCACTTCCATGGTTCCTTACCCGGGATAGAGTGCACTATTCCTGGGTAAGACTTGGGTGACCTTCACCATGGGGACCAGAGTGTCATTCTTACACAGGTGACAGTTCACTATTCCCGGGTAAATAGATGTGTGCGTGTGTGTGTGTCTTTGATTTTATAAGGGAGTGTGTGATTGAGTGAGTGTGTGAGTGTATGTGTGTGAGTTTGTTTGTGTGTGTGTGTGCACGTGTTTGTATGCACGTGTGTGTGCGCATGTGGGTGTGTGGGACTCTTTACCCACTTGGGTAGCATAAGTGTGTTTGTGTCTGTGTGTCTGTTTGTGTGTGTGTGTATGTGTGTGTGGGACTCTGGTGATGGAAGTCACTGTGTAGCCCAGTCACTGGAGTGTGGTCAACTTTGATGGCCTGTTACGGGCAAAGTATTTTGAATATCACAATTTCTACTGATATCTTCTTTAAGGCTTGGTCTGAAGATCATCTCTTGAAATTGTAGAGAAGAAATCCTATAATTTGTGGCCTGTGAAACATTTTAAAGCTTTTTCACTCATTTCAAGATGGCAGACATCTTGAAATGAGTAAATACAGTAACATGAATACTAACATGAATACAGTAAATTGCAAAGTTGTTCAACATCTGGCTATGCATTACGTAGTACCAATTGCCTGTTTCTGTGCAAATCAGATCAAAGGTTATGAGTGTCTAAACATTGCAATGTTTGACGATTTACTGTAGCGCCCCCTAATGGCCCAGGAAGCTGAAACTTTTGCAGTATGTTAGAGGCCTATAGGTCAATATACTTACCAAGTACGGTCGGGAACTGACATTCTGAAAGACTTTAAATCACAACTTAAATGTGATTGGCTTGTGGTGGTCACATGGTTTGTACTACCTACTCAATATACATCTAAAATCTGTGTTTGCCTTCATGAGTTATGTGCTAAAACACTGTTTTTCCGCAACAGCGCCCCCATATGGCCAATTGGGTCATAACTTTGTAGGCCTCATCTGGTCCTCCAAGCAACCATGGACACAAAGTTTGGTGAACTTTGGACCAAGGGTTGCTGAGAAACACCCTCACGTACTGTTTTTTGCCACCGCCGACGCATTCGATTGGCTGTTTCTGATAAACCGCTTTGATAATCAAAAAACCTCCTGATAACTTTTGTGCGGCTTCTTCTACAGGTCAACTCTGCAAAAAAACAGGAGGATTAAACAAAATCTGTGACCCGTGAAAAATGTCTAAGCTTTTACGTAAAATCCAAGATGGGGACTTGGGGACTGCATTGAACTCGGCATGACCTGGGGAATCCAGGGATACCTCATTTATGCATATCAGACATATGGCTCAAAGGTTACGTGGGTAAACGAATGTCCAACTTTGACCCGTTGGTGGCGCTAAAGTGAGTGAGGCAGAGATATGAAACTTAGTGAAACGATAGAGGGGAATGTCCTTAACAAGAATGCCAAAAAAAAGACTTTTTACGACAAGGGTCTATGGGCTGCCATAGACGCCCATGGCAGAAGAAAATGAAAAGAAGAAACACAATAGGTGCTTCGCTGCTTAGCCCCTAATTAGTTAGAAAGGATTAGGATAGAGCAATTGTCTGTGGCCACCGCCTGCAAAACTCTTCCATTTTTGGGGGTTCATTGCACCAAAGTAGTTGACTATCATTCACAATTGCTTATGCTTCCTAACTGGATAGATTGATATACCTAAAGTTTGATGGTCTGCTAAACAACTAAAATGTAAAAAGTAATTATTATCCAGAGCATCTTGGAAAACCAACATGTGACTATTATAATAAGTACTCTTTACTTCACCAAAGCCATTAGCGGTTCTATCAATGTCAATGCCAGAGAAATCAAAGTTATTTATTTGGTGGGGGTGGAGGATAGTGGGGGGGGGGGGTTGCCTTGGCTGAACGGGAGCTGTCTGGACAAAAGACATGATGTGGCAGATCATAGTGCACGAAAAGGGTTGTTGGGTTAAGCATAGCCTGCAGATAGAGAGTGCATTTCCTTTTGCTGCTACATAGGCAAGTACCAAAGTTCTACAGAGATGGTCTGATTGGGGAACTTTGGTGTAATACAGTTTTTATTACGTGTTCAAAATGTTTTTAACAGTGTATTACTTTAGTGGTTTTCACAAAAGCTGGGTGTTTGAGAAAGTTATATTAGTTTTACTTTAGTTGTATTGCTATTACTATTTGATTACTATTACTTTAGGAGTATAACCAAAATATTAGTTTCCACTCTCACTCTAGGATGTTTTGTTGGACAACAACAACAACAACAACCTAGCCTAATGTTTTCTTGACTTTCTATCCTTCACAGCAAGATCTATTGGACTGATTGGGGCAACACCCCCCGTATCGAGTATGCGAACATGGATGGTTCCAACCGCTGCATCATCGCAGACACACACTTGTTCTGGCCCAATGGGTTGACCATTGACTATGCCGGTCACCGAATGTACTGGGTGGATGCCAAGCATCATGTCATCGAGAGAGCCGATCTCGATGGACGAAACCGTAAGGCTGTCATTAGCCAAGGTAAGAACATCAGGGCCCAAATACCCACAGGCACACATGCATAGACACAATGTTTTTTTATTTATTTATTGGTTCCAACCTGTGTTTTAAAATGTTCTTGTCTTCTGCTTTATGAAATGGTATGCTGTATAAACAAAAGTGTTGCAGTTCAGCAAGTATCAACGTTCTAGGTTCTCCAGGAGTGTTTGTAGAAGTACTTTATGAAAACTGATGATGTAAAAAGGGCTTTTATTTATATTTAATTGATTGATTGATTCCATACTACCAAGGAGTAATATTATGTGTGGGTTATTGTCCGCTATTCACACCCACCGTCTCCCTCCTGGAGAATTCGGTTACCTTTGTCTATGAAACCATCTCCAAAACTAAAATATTCTTCAAATTACTGGCCATGAATAAAACCCCTGGCAACCAGACTATGTGGGGTGAGGCTGGAAAATTGAGAAAAAAAGATAAACTTTGTTTATGACTGATCACATTGCTTTTGATGTGACATATTAAAAAATATAGGCCCAAATTAGGATTGTGAAATGTTAAAAAACTATTTAGCAATAAATCCTTCCCTAGGAAATGTAAAATATTTGCGTTAAATGAGAGCTTAAAATGTAAGCAGGAAATGAACACTAGAAGCGCCAGAGCTAGCACATTTTACCCAGTGAAGAGGAATAAAATTAGATCTTCGCTCTCGATCAAATTCCAGGACCCTGCTTTTTTATCTTTTCCTAAATATGTGTGTTTTATCACCCAGTATTTTTAAAATGTCAAAATCACACCGAGAAAAGTTGATTTAAGGCTATTTCATTCCTGTTCAATGTTAAATTGCGCGTTCTGCCATTTTTATTCCTGCATTCCGTGGTTGCAATTCTCTTTTCTATCAGCAAATGTCGCAAGGGCTCCCGTATACGAGTCTTCTCTTATTTAGAAAAAATACATCTTTAAAGTGTATAAATATATAGATCAGTGGTATTCAATTAAAATGTAGAAAGTTCCAGTTAGACCAAATTACTTCAAGCAAAGGTCCGGAACGTCTTATTTGTGTTATGATTCAGTGCCATACCTATTGACGTAGTCTAGTAGTTGTATGTATCTAGAAAGCAACAGTTTATTTTATTTGACTCAAGTAAAATAAAGTGTATAATTCATTAATAATAATACACATAGCTGCAAGCAGCAATTTGGATTACTCCAAAAAATTTAGGACAATTCGAAAATTGACAGACATGTGTACCGCACGCATATGCAAAATGCAGAAGCGTAAAAGCAAATTTTAAGCTGGAGCAGACAGAGGGAGTTGAACCATGAACCTTGAGCTCTAACCACTGCCCTACCAGCGAAATTAATAACTCGACTATTTCGGAATGTTTTTTTCGACTTGAAAATATACATGACGGAGTGACCCTAATAATACAACTTACAATTACAATAGGATTACTCCTGACGGAATAACCCTAATAATATTACATATGAAAATATTAAAAGTCCACTGAGTAGTCCAAAGGGTTTGATTGACACAGACATCTGGACAAACTGAGCTGAGCGAAATTATGCAGAAAAGTTCAAATTGACATTTTCCCGAACTAAAGGCATTCATGGGTTTTATTTATTTGAGATGTGTTACTGGCAGTGGAAGCATGAAACTCGATGATTATTGGTCGACCGAAATGAAAATAAAAATTTTTTAGATATCTGCGCTTTGATGACAGGACCACAAGGACTGCCCGTCTTGTGAATGATTCATTTGCGATGATATTGGAGGTATTCGATGCGTTTGTGAAAAACAGTGCAGTGAGAACATAACTGTAGTAGATGAACTTGGCGCAGTGTCACTTTACACAATACATGGCCAATAAACCGGACACATTTGGCATTAAATTCTGAATAGCCGCCAACAAAATACATGTTGATTGCACAACGCAATTTATGGAGAAAATAAAGTAGCGGACAATATTATTATGCGACTGCAAAAAGGAGATGTAAAGTTAGCATTCAATGTTCAGGGAACAAAACTTGTGAGCTCTGCCAGACGTGCTAGAGACTTGACTTAAGACCAAATCTATCTCCTTGACATTGCCAGTTCAGTTGCAAAATATGTTATATTATGCTTGGTATTCTCAGCGACTTGTGTTCCCTGTTTTTATGTTTGTTTCCAGTGCCGTGAGAACATAACTGTAAATTAACAACTTTTCCCCATCAAGGCGCGTTGTTGCGTTACACAATAAATGGCCAATAAACCGGACAAATTTGGCATTAAATTCTGGGTAGCCGCCAACAAAATACATGTTGAAGCACAACCCTATTTATGGAAAGATGAATGTAGGCCGGCTGGTCAGCGGTTAGCAGGCAATATTGTTATGCATTTGCGAAAAGGAGATGTAAAGTCAGCGTTCAATGTTCAGTGAACCAAACTTGTGAGCTCCGCCAGACGTGTTAGCGACTTGACTTGGGACCAAATCTATTGATTCGCGAAGCGATCTTTAGATGGGGAATGGGTGCATACTTTACTAGCTCAAGCAAAGAAACAAAGAAACCCTGAGCACAATGCAATTGTGACTAACCTATTAGATTGGTTGCTCATTTTCATATGAGGTGATTTTACATGAATGTTTTAAACATTGTAATTTTAATAGCTCCTCTTTGTCCTGCCTGTTATGTAGTAGGGAGATGATTGAAAATGAAGGTTAAGCTATTATGTAAAACGTATTCTGTAGATTTTATAATGCGTTATTTTCTCCGCCACTTTTTAATGTATATCATCATATTAATAATACATATAGCTGGAAGCAGCAATACGGGTTTACTCCAAAACATTGTGAAAGCAAATTTGAAGTCGAGGAGGCAGGAGGGATCGAACCATGGAACCTGGGTTTATAACCAGGACACTCTAACCATCGCGCCACCGGCGAAGTTGCTGTCAAATTCATTTCGGAATGTTGGGTATTTTTCTAATTGAAGATTAGAAAAATGGTATGGCGAAAAACATGAGATACGTATTGATGCATTTACTTTGACAGCTTTAACTCAAACATGCACTTGAACTAGAGCTGCCTTGTTGTACCATATGGAATTAAATTGTGAATTTTAAACTGATTTAAACAAGGTCAGCATTAAACAAAAAAAAATCAGCAGAAGTGACAAATGTCTGCCATCTGAGTTAGTGAAGTTAAATAATATACCGTGTTGCAAAAAGTAAAAAGCTTTAAATTATTTCATTTGTCATCCGTCAATAAAGAAAATTAAAACATACTTTTATTTTTCAAAAAACACACTTTATAAAAGAGTTTAAAGAAGCACATTCACTATAAAATCATTTTTAATCAGAAACCAGATGTTTTGGCCATAGTTATAGTGAAACCTATCGATTTTAGCAAATAAGAACCAAGAATGGAAATTAATTAAATTCACTGAAGAAGAAAAGTCTGAATACCTTACGGACCCAGTTAATCTGTTGTATCAACAGAGGCCTATTTATCTTGTAATTTACTCCTCTACACAACCAACGTACATTACCAATCATCATTGTCTCGCATTTGCAATGTTATATTTTTCAACATTCCAATATTGATTGGCTTGAAAAGGCTCAAAAATGAAAATCTGAGAGAAACCAGACTCTGAGTGGTACAAGCCTTCTTTTGGCTGTGCTGGGTGGAGATTATAGGAGTACATGAAGTATGGCTCACATCAATGTTTTTGCATGTTCATGTGAATGGCCAATGGTCAATAAACGCGCCTGTTTCCAGAGTCATTAACAAGAATCTTGATCAGCTGCAGAACCAGGTGGATAGGGACAAGGACATTCGTCTGGGGTGTGGCAGCAGGAATCATCACATTGCTACTTAATCTGCAGCACTACCAGGAAGCCTTTGGACAGGGTCAGCTAAGAGTAATTTGAGCCAGGTTGTCCTGAGGCGTGGTCAAAGGGCTTATGTCCTCCTAAGGTTAAACAAGACATTGGAAAAATTTGAAAGAGAATACCTTGCATTCAAAAGGTTAATTGGGCATCTGTTTTGGACTGCCCCTCACTCCTGACACGTACACTAATGGAATGTAGGCAATTGGGACTTAAGCAAGACAGGACAGACTGCCCCTAGTTCCAATGCGCAATAATATAGCAGTGTAAAACTAGGGGCTGAGATCCATACACGAGTAATAATTAGTATTCAGTTGGAATACTACAATGTTGTCCTAGGAAAACACATGGCATCTTTTTAAATCTGAGCTTGCTGTGCTATTGTGAATAAGATTTTGTCCTCATCTGCTGCCATGTTATCAAAATGTATTTGTTTTTGGTGGGAAACCGGTAAATCTAGGACAACATTTTAATATTTCACGTCATATTTACGTAACACGTGCTTCAGTGTATTTTCCACAATGCCCAATGGACTCCCAAGCACTCCTTGTAGCATTTTACTCAGCATGCACTGCGTGGCTTATCGACAATATCCAGGCTGTAAATAGGATTTCAGTGCAGTTTTAAACCTCCCTTAACCATATTTTGTAAAGACTACACCAATAGGTTATCTATCAATAGCTTAGGTAGGTGGAGGTGATGTGGTGCTGCGCCCCCTCCCCCATTGTAGCTTTTTCATCTGATGATCCCCAAGGAAAACAATTGTGATTGCGCGCCTTCCACCCGTTCATCAGTGTGAAGGACAGCACCATTCCCATTTATTGTCAATAGATATGTACTGACGATTAGCGTTCTGTTTAGTGGGAAGCTGAGCTCTGCAATTCAGGCTTGGGAAAGTTTTTACTTATTTGACAATGTCATGATTACATGTTGTGCACATTAATTATTTCCTGGCTTTCTTTCTTTCATGCTGGTGATTGGTCAGATGTCCGTGAACCTCCCCTTGTCTATGATCAATTGTCTATGTGATGAATGAAAAGAATCTGCTTTTCTTTTTGGGATCAAAGTGTTTTGAAAATGGAAAATAAAGACTTTGTTTGATCTCCTGGTTTACACCTTTCCATCACTACTGGCATTTGTACAATGATAGTGGAATTGATTGATAAAATTGCTGTTGAAAGTTAAAAGGGAAATATTGAGATTAAATAGCTGAAGTTCACTGTGAATGTCCATCATCTTGCCGGTTCTGTCTCTTTGTGTACAGGCAAACTTGTTCTGGTTTTCATTGACATAATTTCATAAAAAATAATTAATAACAGATATTTACTACCTTCTGTTGTCCTTGTGTAGTATTCACTTTTTCTCCTTCTCACCTAATTTATTTTAGACAGTAGACATTAGGAGTATACACACTGAAAGCATTTGCATGAGTAATGGTTCATTACACCATATGCCCGATAGTGAATCCCAGCCTTTGGTCTATATCTAAAGAAGCCATAGTTGTGATCACTTGTTGTCACAGCCGGAGCCACTGTAGATTATTTTTGGAGTGGTGTTTGAAGAAAGAAGGGGTGGGATAGAGGGGAAAAAATGAAAAGGGGTGTAGATGGTACTTGTCTAGGACTGTTTGATCAGCCCTTAATGATGTGTGCTCTCGGGATAAAAGCAAGTAATTGGGGCTGTCCTTTCACCAGGCCCTCTGTTTGGTCAGACAACAGCCAGGCCAAATGGGGTGTGTGTGCGCACACTACTTTTCTTGTGACCCATGGAAAATCATGAGGACATTTTGCCAGTTCTCAGTTGCAAAAATAGCTTTTTAGGCTCGGGGTTAATGCTGGGGTTATAATAGTGTTTCAGGTGTTAAAGTTTATGGATATAAGTTTGAAAACAGAATTGTTCATGGAGATCAATTGTGATTCCAAAGAAATGCTCCCAAGTCTAGTAAAACAAGTGTGAATATGTGTTTTTGTGTGAGATTGCGTGCTCGAACATGTGCAGAACATTTGGAGTCATGCCAGCCACCCTTCCTATCATGGGTATCTGTTTAGCGGTGTGGATGACACACTCTGGGCACACCTGTGCACCTTCAGGGGTTAAGGGGGGCGGGCAATATCTGAGACAATAAGAGAGAGGAATACAGAGTGAGAAATGCCATAGGGACATGGATAGATGTGGGCTTTTTTAAATTGGGAGGGGGAGGTTCAGGCAGAGACAGAAAAGGACACAATAGGGAGGAAAAAATGAGCAGGGGAATAGGGGAGGTTGCTTATGGGTGAAGACTATACCCTCATGGAAGGTACCCTGTTGCCTTACAGCTGCTGGCCCAGCTGTCCCTTAACCCAGAGGGAGAAAAAAAAGACAGAACAGAGAGTGGGCCCACATACCACCTGATAGGTAGTGGCCCTTGAAGGAGGGAGAGGGTCAACCGAACTCCACACATAGCATCACAAATCTCTCTAATACACAAGTATTAACTTACTCACACTATGAAAAAGACAGAGAGAGTCATTACAAATGTATAAAGACAGAAACACATACAGAGTGGCATACAGAAAGATTAAAGAGAAAAAGTGAAACCCAGGCCTAAAAACTTTGGTCTTTCCCTGAAGCTACTGTTATTTACCGGTGATATAATGCCCATGAAGATATCTATATATTTTTTTCCAGATAGCAAAAGAAACACCCAAATACACACACACACACAGAGACAAGCAAAAGTATCAGGCCACAGCTCTCCAAAAGGATCTGGCAGTACACTGCGGGGCTTGTGGGCGGCACTTAACTACTGTTGACAGATACACCATTTGCTATCAATTTCATTAAATCTTTTGTTTTGCGAGTTTCTTAGCAACTAATACAGATGTGCTCTAATGTGTTGGTACCCCTCCACAAAAGAAAAAAAATAGAACATTTTCTCTGAAATAACTGACAAAAGTAACTGGCATCCACCATTGTTTATTCCATTTTAAAATGTTCTATTCAACATAATATTGTACATTATAAAACAAATGAAAATGGCATGGACAAAAATCATGGGACCCTTAACCTAATTTTTTGTTCCTAATATTTTGTTGCATAACCTCTGCAATCACTGCAATAAAATGTTTCTGTAGCTCTCAATGAGACTTCTGCACCTGTTTACAAGTAGCTTGGCCCACGCTGCCTGAGCAAACTGCTCCAACTGTTTCAAGTTTCAAGGGTGCCTTTACCAGACTGAAAGTTGCATCTCTTTCCATAGATGTTTGATAGGTATCAAATCAGGACTCCTAGAAGGCCACTTCAGAATAGTCCAATGTTTTGTTCTTAACCATTCTTGGGTGCTTTTAGAAGCGTGTTTTGGGTCATTATCCTGTTGGAGGACCCATGATCTGTGACATAGACAATGCTTTCTGACATTGTGCTGTCCGTTTCATTAGAGAATGCCTTCATAGTCTTGATTTCAATGTGCCCTGCACAGATTCTAGGCACCCTTTGAAAGATTGAGCAAAGCAGACCCAAAACATTATCAAGCCTCCTCCGTGTTTCACTGTAGGTATGGTGTTTTCTTTGAATGCTTAATTTTTCCGTCTGCAAACATAGAGCTGGTGTGTCTTGCCAAAAAGCTCCAGTTTTGACCAATCTGTCCCAAGGACATACTCCCAAACGGACTTAGGTTTGTCAATATGCTTTTTATCAAATTCCAGTCTGGCTTTTTAATGTTTTTTTAAGTCTTTTAAAAGTGAGTCCTCCTGAGTCAAAAAGTGATGGATGGTACGATCTGAATCCTCGGAGTTCAGCTTGTATCTGTTTGGCAGTAATCCTTAGGTTTTTTTTCTACCATTTGCACTATCCTTCTTTTCAAACTGGGGTCGATTTTCTTCTTCTCCAGGGAGGTTGGTTACGGTTACATGGACCTTGTACTTCTTAATGTAATTAGCAACTATTGTCACATGACCATCAAGTTGCTTGGAGATTGTCTTGTACCCTTTACCATGCTTGTCTATTATTTTCTTTCTGATCTCCTCAGCCAACCCTCTCCTTTGCTTTCTCTGGTTCGTGTTCAGTGTGATACCATATACAGCACAGTGACTACTCTTCTCTATTTAAATAGGCTGAATGACTGTCGACGGTCTCGCGGCACTCCGGCGTTCGACATCGCCGGTCTTCTAGTGGCCATCGTATATGTTTTTCGCTGTTACATGTGTTCACCTCTACAGACGAATTCTATGCCGCTTCTGCATTTCGGCCTGGGTTGCTGTCCGTGCCTGTTTCACGCACGTTAAATCCTGTATTTTTCTACCTCCTTTGCAAGGCTTGTGGACCATCTTAGTTGTCCATTAAAAGACACATTGTTCATTGGCTTCCTGCATCTTGGTCCGTTGCTTGTTTGACAACACATTACAGATTCATCTTAGACTAATTGCTTCCACTTAAATTCCATACTAGCATACCAGGTAAAGTAACTATGCAATGTATTGGTTCATACACATCATGGTACACTATTAGGCACAGGCACACTGTTAAATCTGTGAGTTCCGTTGAGGGAGGAGGGGCACTGTGAGGTCTGTATATGGGGGCACGGGCACTGTGAGATCTGTGGAGGGGGCACGGGCACTGTGAGGTCTGTATATGGGGGCACGGGCACTGTGAGGTCTGTGGAGGGGGCACGGGCACTGTGAGGTCTGTATATGGGGGCACGGGCACTGTGAGGTCTGTGGAGGGGGCACGGGCACTGTGAATTCTGTGGAGGGAGCTGGGGTGCTGTTAGGCCGTTAGGCCTTTGGAGCTAGTAGGGGCAATGTGAGGTCTATAAAGGGAGATTGAGAGAGATACACACACGCAAACACACATATAGAGACAGACTGGCGTGCAAAAATAACTTTAAAATTCAGAATTCACTTACAAGCCCACATTCAAGGCATTTTAAACCTAAGAACTGACAACGGTCCCCTCAGTCAACTGGTTTTGGTCCTAACCAATCAAACTAATACCAGTACTGCTTTAAGTGAAAAAATCTAAATAAGCACATTCGTTGGAAAAACGTGGAAAACTGAAACTATTTGTATATTATATCTACTTTGTCAAAGATCTGAAACAGAGAGAGATACTTACCTAGTATAGGCTAAGTAACCACCGCTTGTTAATTGAAATCATTAGACATAAACAGACGTGTCTACCCAGACAGGAGCGTGTACGTAGTCACTGCATGACAAGGAAGATGGAGACGGGGACAGATTTTTGTCTCAAAAATAAAAAAATGTGTCTCTAATTTGTATTTTTATTTTATTTATTTTTTCTGATTATTTAATTATATATATATAAAATATTTACAGAAAAATAACATACCAGTTGTGCTCATTCTGCCCAGGGAAACAGAATTACATTTTCTTCTGCACTGCAAAAAGTATGCAGATAGACAAATACTTTTCTGCCAAAAACATAAAATTTTAATTGAGACAAAGAGAGACCAAGTTAGAAATCTTTGCCCCAGATTTGTCCTAAATGTGCTGCAATGGTGGCTTAAAATCAGTGTTCACTTTACTCTAAACATCTTTCATTATTTCTTCGAGTCAGAGGTGAAAAGCATTATTCTGTGTTGTTCTTGTGAATGCAAAATAAATGTAATAAAAAATATGTAGTTTACATGTCTGTTTATCTCTTTCTCTCTTCTATTTAGGATTACCCCATCCTTTTGCCATCACAGTATTTGAGGATAGCTTGTACTGGACAGACTGGCACACCAAGAGCATCAACAGTGCCAACAAGTTCACGGGCAAGAACCAGGAGATCATCAGAAACAAGTTGCACTTCCCAATGGATATACACACACTGCACCCACAGAGACAGCCTGCAGGTCAGTCACAAACACAGAAGCAAACACACAGACACCAGCACACACAACATCATACACATGAACAAACCACGATTAGAGGCATTAGGTCAGTAACACACAATTGCTTCCTCATTCACTCACGTATTTTGTGCTTTTATTCTCTCCCATATTTTTTACCCTTTAGGCGGGCGCAACCGATGTGGGTCCAACAACGGAGGCTGCAGTCATCTCTGTCTCCCTAGCAACAAGACTTACACCTGTGCATGTCCCACAGGTTTTAAAAAGGTGAACCAGCATAACTGTGCCCTGAGTAAGTATATCTATTCTATCCTAATAGAACATACCGTAGGTAGAATACAATATTGTGTGGACATTAATGTGATTATTAAAAGTGAATTTGGACCTTTATTTTGAAAGTAAACAAACATTTTCTTTAGTAATTTTTCCGTCCATTAGCTCAACTGTGTCACAGTTGTCCAGTCCAGTATACTTTAAATGCAGAATGTATTGCTTACTTTGAAGTTAGTGTTGGTAATTAATAAAAACGCCTTGATCGATGTTATTGGAATGTGCTGTGTTGTGATGTTATGACCCTGTTGTTTAACCTAGAGCACTGACAGAAGACCTTTGGTCTTTGATTAGGTCTTGACAAGTTCCTGCTTTTTGCCCGAAGGACGGACATCCGACGAATCAGCTTTGACACAGAGGACATGTCAGATGATGTCATTCCACTAGCTGATGTACGCAACGGCGTGGCATTGGACTGGAACGCTGAGGAGGGTTTCATCTATTGGACTGACGTCACCACTGACTCCATCAACCGGGCCCAATGGGATGGCTCCAAGCAGGAGGTCAATGCCCCCTATTTTTTCATGTAATTCAGAGCCACTTTTTGGACAATGGAAGGTGTCTTGAACTAAAGTATAAGAGATTTTTTTTCTATTGGCTCTGTTAGATGGTTGTGGAGAGCAGTCTGGAAAGTCCAGCAGGTTTGGCTATTGACTGGGTGACCAACAAACTCTACTGGACTGATGCAGGTAAGAATGAATATAGTAGTGGTTCAATCATCAGTTTACATCTCAGTGAATATTTTTTTTTTTTGCAATAAGTAGACTGCCAAGTATTTATAGGTCAAAGCTTTCCATGTTTACACATAAAATATTCTATAATCTGGACATTGATCTGTTTTTACATAAATATGTGTGTTTTTGCGTTTGTCATCTAAGTATTTGTGTATTCATGTTTGTATGAGATCAGGTACAGATCGTATTGAAGTGTCTAATGCTGATGGTAGCATGCGTACGGTTCTGATCTGGGAGAATCTGGACCGACCTAGGGACATTGTGGTTGATCCAATCGGAGGGTGAGTCAGGGTTTAAGGTTAATATGGAGTATGTCAAAAAACATGAAAATGGTTTACAGAGCGTGTACGTTTTGTCTCTTTCTGCAATTCAGTAAGCTGGAGGCACCCAGCTGCAGCATCACAGACCCACCTCTCACTTAAACCATCTCTGCTAAATTCACCAATGAACAAACTCATTTTTCCTTTTTTTCATTTCTTGTTTTTGAGTGCTGGAACAGTGCACAAAAACATAGTGCACCTTTAAAACCTAGCTTTAAAGGTGCATTATGCACATTTTTACACCACCTATCATCAGTGAACTGAATATTGGTTCCATAACTCCATTAGGATCTGATACTATCATTACCAACTACAAGCATTCTGACCGTTCATGAAACCATAATTGTGCTAGTTAACGCAAGTTCAGACAATAATATGCGCACTTGCTCAAGGCTAAATCTAGCTAAAAGGACATATAATTGCTTCTTCCCTGCAATAGTCACTAATGCATTAGGTTTGGTCAAAGAACCTACAATGCATGTTGGCTTTTCTTTTGCAGAGAATACCAGGTTGTAACACTTTTTTCAAGCAGGAAATGGAATCATGGAGTATCAGCTCAGACCCCTTAGCTGGCTAACGTTATCTTATTTTCTCACACAAGATTTTGGAGAAACCTTCCTAAAATGTACCTGCACTTCTACAAATAAAACAAACAAACAAGAACATTGAATGATTTTTTATGTCGTATAATTGTTTTTCCATCATTATCGATCTAGCAACTTACTCATAGCTTTCTTTGACTATCTAGCCAAATAGTTAAATGAGGTATTGTAACCTACTTGTCAAGTTGAAAGGTAGCCATCTCTGCATCCCTGTTCATACAAATGTCCACTTTCGCTATCTAAAATATGCCAAATTCACCCTTGGTTTACCCGTGCTTTATCTTATGCTCAGTATTTCCGTATATTTTTGTTTCTGAAGCACTCGCTATACATGAAACCAAACAAAGCTTGCCATTCGCCTTCACCTCACACAACTTCAACGAAGTACACGCCAATGTACATTCCCAGCATCTACATTTTGCAGTGGTGATAGTGCCGGAATTAGGCTTGATTTAGTGAGAGTTGGGGATGCAACCAGATCCCTTGGGAAATGATAAAAGAGAAGATGTGAGGGAAATGACCAAACAAAAGTATGACTTTAAGCAAACAATGGATTTAGCCAGAGATTTTTACTGTGATGTGGGTCTGCTGGATTGCAACTGGATTTTGTAGCAGTAGCTACTATATTAATATATACCACTGCCGGACATCAGTTTCTCTCACAAAGTTATCATTCTTGTGTTTTGTTATTAATCGCAGACACCTAATCTGAAAATAGTATACAAATGCTGTTCGTATATCGCAAACATGTACAGTTTACTAATTCTTGATGTTCCCTGTGCACCATAGATACATGTACTGGACAGACTGGGGTGCAAGTCCCAAGATAGAGCGGGCCGGGATGGATGCGTCCAGTCGTATTGTCATAATCTCATCCAACCTCACATGGCCTAATGGGCTGGCCATTGACTACCAGACCCAACGCCTGTACTGGGCTGATGCTGGGATGAAGACTATTGAGTTCAGCAACTTTGACGGTTCAGACAGACAGGTGAGGTGATCTTGAAATATTTATTTTTATTTATCCCTTTCACTACTTTTTTTATATACTTATAATGGTTTGTCAGATGTTTGTGCCATCAAATATGGTTTCTTACTTATTCCTGTCCCTTTCAAAAATGGGGGACTTGTCTAGGTGTTGATAGGTAGCCATTTGCCCCATCCCTTTGGACTGACTCTGCATGAGGACAAGCTCTATTGGACGGACTGGCAGTCTAAGAGCATCCAGAGTGCAGACAAAATGACTGGTCTGGGAAGGCAGACGATTGCAGAGAACCTGGAAAACCTAATGGACATTCACATGTTCTACCACCACCGCACGACAGGTGTGTGTGTGCACACAAGTGCGCGTCCATGTGTGTGTGACCTGTTTGCCCTTTAAATGTTTTGTGACAAGATATTAGATCTTCCCCCCCAATGTAGATCCAGTGTCCCTCCCTTTCACTTGGGGGATTAGGGGCCAGGTAAACTGATCTCTTCAGTTCATGGGGGGAGCACCTGGGGCTTATACCAGGCTGAAGCTGTGCTGATCAAAGTGCACAGGGCTCATCCTTGGCCCTTAGAAACCTGGAATGTGTTGACGGTCTTGTCTCTCTTTTGTCTAATTCTTTAATAATAGAGAAGGTAATAGAGAAGGCATATGATGCAATGTTCCATTGTTATGTTTCAGATTTTGTCTCTCTCTCTACTTTTCTGTATTTTTCACACTTTTCTGTCTTTCTCTCTTGCTGCTTCCTTCATTGTCCCTCTCTCTCTAGTGCGGACCCCCTGTGCTGTGACTAATGGGGGCTGCAGTCATCTGTGTCTTTTGGCCCCTCCTCCAAAAGGCTTCAGCTGTGGCTGTCCCACTGGCATCAACCTTCAACTAGATGGAAAGTCCTGCACACACGGTATTGCTGCATCAATGCCATAATATTATTAACACAGCACCCCATGATACAACAATACTCAACCATCTATTACATTAAAGGTGCATTATGTACAATTTCAATCAATCAGAAATATTTTATGAAGACCTTTTTACATCAGTTGTTGTCACAAAGTGCTTTTATAATGCACCCTGCCTGAAACTCCAAGGAGCAAACAACAACAGTGTTGATGCACAGTGGCTAGGAAAAACTCCCTAAAAGGGACTGATACTAAACTTTAAAAGGAACCAGGCTCTGAGGTGTGGCTGGTCTTCTTCTAGCTGTGCCAAGTGTAAGAGTATGCATTGTATTAAATAATAAATGCATGTGTCCGTAGTCTTTATAACTTAGTCCAGGCCAGAAGCATGACCAGATGGACAAGGACAGGGACACTCTGGGGGTGAGGAATGATTAGCCAAGTATCATTTGGAATCGTCAGGTATCTTGATCAGCAACACAATCTGGAGGACTTTGGACAGGAACAGCAATGGGTCTTTCAAGCCTAGCGCTCCTGAGGTGTGTTCCGAGATACTCGTTAATGGCTAACTAGCAAACTTCCTGAGTTGAAACATAGCAGGAGACAAGGATAATTTAGAGAGCGCATTCCTTATAATTACAAGGATTTACATTAGAGAAGGAGAACTGACCCTACAATAGAGGGCAGAGTATCTCCCACAAAGTACTCTCCCATTGGCCACGATGGACAAACAACAGTAAGTCAGTGCCTCTGCCCCCAAATGGCATTGGAGAGAGAACATCCCAGTGGAGATGAGAGCCTGCCTGGCAGGACTGAAAAGGTGGATATTATCCAAGCATTTCCGTTCACCTTCACATCCCTGGGCCAGACTATACTTAATCATAGACCACGCTGAAGAGATTAGTCTTTAGTAGACTCTTGAAGGTTTGCAATGAGTCTGCTACTCTAACCTTATTCCACAGATCATTCCACGGGAGCTCTATGGGAGAAAGCCCTGCTTACAGAAGTTTATTTGAAAACAATGTGTACAATTAAAAGACCTGCATCTTGCAATCTTTGGTTAAGGATAGGTATGTACGACTGGACAAATTTAGCAAGGTAATTTGTTGAATGTTCAGTTGGCCACATACAATCCTAAGGTCACAGTAAATGTAACCTATGGAATGTCTGTTTGAACAATTATTTTGTTTCTGACATTCTATCCTCAGGCAGTGCTTTGGTCTTCACTATCTTTACAGTGGAAAAGGTTTTCTTTCTCAAATTCTATTCATTGGCAATTAATATCCTGAAACAACAGCTGAGATAAATAACCCAGTAAATGAGGATAGCCTCCTTTATTGCTATCCTAATTATCAAAAATGTTCCAGGTGGCTTCCAACTCGGTTGAGTCCATATATTATTTTAATTCAGAAAGGTTCTATTTTAATTCAATTGCTGTTCTATTGTTATGACAAGAACAGCACCTGTGAAAAAAGTTATTTTTGTGGGGAATCATAGAAATCCAGAGCATAGAATATTTAGTTTTGCAACTGTGTATCTTGAAAACTTTAATGCATAACCTTATCGACTGACTCTGTTGCTTGGTTCTAGGTATGAGCAGTTTCCTAATCTTTGCACGCCGGACTGATATCAGGATGGTTTCTCTGGACATCCCCTACTTTGCTGATGTGGTGCTTGCTGTCAATGAATCCATGAAAAACACCATTGCAATTGGGGTGGACCCCAAAGATGGTGTGTTCAGTATGTGTATGCCTGTGCACTTAAGTGACATTAGGATGTATTTCACTGAAAATGTATTGCATTATTTTGACTTTAAGGGCTTCGTCTCTGTATTTCGACAAAAAAGTGTAATAGAAAACAAAACCTTTCATAATGATTAGAATATGCACCGTAATCCATTTGTACTCACAAACAGGTGAGCGCAAAGTGGGAGACAATACTCATTAAGCCCGATGTGTGTCTGTCGCCCCCTTTAGGTAAAGTGTATTGGTCGGATAGCACACTGAAGAAGGTGAGCAGAGCTAACATCAATGGGACGGCCCATGAAGAGATCCTCACTACAGGTGTGGGAACATTTTACAGATAGTACTCCGCTAAATATATCCATGTTTTAGAAAGGAATATATAAAAGCTCTATATTGTAAAACAAATGATTACCTCAAGTGGAGCAGCAAAATATTATCTCTGATTACTTTTACTTTCTAAATGTTTTACCTTTTTTGCACTATTTTATTATTTTTCTCTTGTCTTCCAGGTCTGATGACCACTGATGGTTTGGCAGTGGACGCAGTTGGTCGTAAGATCTACTGGACTGATACTGGAACTAATCGGATTGAGGTGGCCAACCTGGACGGCTCCATGAGAAAGGTTCTGATCTGGCAGAACTTGGACAGCCCCCGGGCCATTGCCCTTTACCATGAGATGGGGTGAGGGGATACATTTTATTTTAGACGAAACAGCACAGTGTTCTGTTTTGAACAGCCTGTTTTTCAGAACAAATATTAGCCAAATATTAATATTTTTGCCTCTTTTACTGCATTTGAGTTATGTCAAAGTTTTTTTGGACACAAAATGTTGACTATTTCTCAATCAAAACCCAGTATTTTTCTCCATCTCATGCGATTTTTTTGTTCAGGTATATGTACTGGACAGATTGGGGTGAGCATGCTAAGCTGGAGCGATCAGCAATGGATGGTTCAGACCGTTTGGTTTTGATAAATAACAACCTAGGCTGGCCTAATGGGCTGGCTATCGACATTGCTGGCTCACAGCTACTTTGGGCTGATGCACACACTGAGGTAAGTCACTCCATCAGAAAAGGTTAAAGCAAGGGTTTAAGCTGTCCTGAAAGCTACATAGTGTGCATTTATTTTGTTTCAGCCCTGCTAGAAAACAGTTAGATCGTATTTGAAGTAGGGCACATAAAAGGACAAAATATTCTTATTAGACTAACCAGCCAAAAGTAACATTTTAATTCCAATAGCGCATCGAGGCGGCGGACCTGAGCGGGTTAAACCGTCGCACCCTGGTATCTCCGGTCCAGCACCCCTATGGTTTGACCTTACTAGGACCACATATCTACTGGACCGACTGGCAGAGCCGCAGCATTCAGCGGGCTGATAAAACCAACGGCGCAAACACCATCACCGTACGCAGCAACCTGCCTGGGCTCATGGACATACAGGCCGTGGACAGAGAGAAGCCTTTGGGTAACTGTATAAATGGCACACTGGCCTGGAGGGGCACTTTGAGGCAACCTGTATCTATTCTTAACAGTGCCGGGAAAAGTATTTTCCCCTTTTTGATATCTTCTTTTATTGTATTTTTGCCCCACTGAATGGTTTCAGATCATACATACAGAATGTGACATACAACAGGGAGATAATTAGTAAACACAAGATTCATTGTTTAAATTATACTTTTTATCCAAAACCAACTGGCCCTGTGCAAAAAATAGATGGCCTCTTAGTTATTCCATCAACCCATTAAACCAATTAAATGAATCATTGGTTTTACAACCCCATTTCCTAAAAGGTTGGGACGCTGCATAAAATGCAACCTCACTTCTGACACAGTCCATCCTCTCTGGAATTATATTTTAATACCCATCATGTTACTGACCTGTTTCCAATTGACCTAATTAGTTGTGATATTCTACCGGGTTTTGTTTTTTCAGCATTACACTATGTTTCCAGTCTTTTGGTGCCTCTATCCCTTTTGTTAAATGTGTTGCTTGCATCAAATTCAATTTTGCATGTATTTTCCCAAAAACTATTATATTTCTCAATTTCAACTTTTGATATGTTGTGATGGTACTATTTTATACTGAATATAGGGTTTAAATGATTTCCACATTATTGCATTCTGTTTACTTTTATTCAGTGTACCAACTCTTTTGGAAACAGGGTTATTAGAGTTATTAGAGCAGCCACACCCAGGTTTGATTATTGCCAGCCTGGTTCAATCTAAACATTTCTTATATAGAACCTCACAATGAATATGAACTAGGCTAAAACCTCTCAACGCCATACCTCAATCAATAGAGATTCTGGGAGTGTCTGAAAGTATCTGAAAAGGGTTACTTTTCTAAGGCTCTGAGACTCCAGCTTGCCACAGTAAGAACTATCATCTCCACATAAAAAAAAATAATAAAAAAAACAGGCCTATCAAAATTCCTCAAGGATGCAGCGACGACTCATCAAAGAAGTCAGTACAAAAGCATCTAAGGGATGCAGCCCTATCTCTGCTAAGGTCAGCATTCATTACTAAACAATAAGAGACTGAGCAAGAATGTGATTCATGGGAGAAAACCACAAACCACATCACACTAAGAGGAACATTAATTTTTGTCTAAAATTTGCAAAAAATCCTTTTCATGACCGTCATGGTGTTTGG
Organism: Novumbra hubbsi; assembly: GCA_016801125.1. Taxonomy (NCBI): domain Eukaryota; kingdom Metazoa; phylum Chordata; class Actinopteri; order Esociformes; family Umbridae; genus Novumbra; species Novumbra hubbsi. Next base: position 29,649 of record JACXGK010002056.1, on the reverse strand, counting down.
GACAATGTTCTGTGGACAGTCTAATCAAAAGTGGCAGTTTTGGAAGACAAGTGTCCTGTTATATCTGGCGTTAAGCAAACGCAGCATTTCACAATAAGAACATTGAAACAGTCAAACATGGATGTGGTAGTATAATGGTCTGTGGATGTTATGCTGCCTCGGGGTCAGGAAGACTTTCCATCATTGAAAGATCCATGAAATCAGCTCACTACTACAAAAATCTGAAGGAGAATGTCCAGTCATCAGTCAGTTATCTGAAGCTGAAGCGTAATTGTGTTATACAGCAGTACAATGATCCTAAACACACACAAGTAAGTGTACCTTAGAATGCTCCAATGATACAAAATTATTTTTTTTGCGGCCTAGACAATGTCCTGAATTGTACTCCATCGAGTGTTGTAGCAGCAACTTCCATTCAATCATGCTCAAACCTTCCAATGACTCTGTACAGCAATGCTCCAAAGTTGAGTGGGCCATGATCCCTCCAGTGTAAAAGAATGATCACTAAATATAGGAAGCTTTTGGTTGCATTTGTTGCTGCTACAGGTAGAGCAAAAAGTTATTAGGTTCAGGGTGTGCAATCAGACTTTCACACCGGGCCTGTTTTTTTATATAAACCCAATTATAATTTCAATATTTTGGGTTTACTGGGGCTCGCTTAGAGTTCGCTTATAATACATTTTCTATAAAGATCATTAATTGTGACAAATATGCAATGTGAATGCCACTCTATACTCTCTTCCCTGTGTCATTTCACTTTCTATTGAATAAGCTTTCGTATGCAGTGTGGATTCCATGAAACCCCCAAATACATTGCTGTTTTTCCAATATGTATGAATCTCTTTGTCTTTCAATTCCTCTCTCCCCCTCTCTCTTTTTTTCCCCTCCCTCCAGGTTTCAATAAGTGTGGTAGGAGGAACGGCGATTGTAGCCACCTGTGTCTTCCTCGTCCTAATGGAACGTCCTGCGCCTGTCCCACCGGCATACTCCTCAAGGGAGATGCCAGGTCATGTGATGAGTCCCCTGAGACGTACCTGCTCTTTTCTAACCGTGTCAGTGTGCGACGCATCTCCTTGGACACAAATGACCACACAGATGTGCACGTGCCTGTGCCTGAACTGCAGAATGTCATCTCACTGGACTACGACAGTGTGGACGGGAAGCTGTACTACACCGATGTCAGCCTGGATGTTATCAGGTAATACACATACACACACTGCTAAAAATAATTAGGGGGAAAATGTAATCCTCACAGTATAACAACACGTCAATTAAACTTTAGGGAAATCAATCTGTCCAGTGAGGAAGTGATCGTAGATCAATGTCATGACAGTCACAAGAGCATTGAGGAGATACAGTGGGGAGAACAAGTATTTAATACACTGCCGATTTTGCAGGTTTTCCTACTTACAAAATGTAGAGGTCTGTATTTTTTATCATAGGTACACTTCAACTGTGAAAAAAATCCAGAAAATCACATTGTATGATTTTTAAGTAATTAATTTGCATTGTATTGCATGACATTAGTATTTGATCACCTACCAACCACTAAGAATTCCGGCTCTTACAGACCGGTTTTCTTTAAGAAGCCCTCCTGTTCTCCACTCATTACCTGTATTAACTGCACCTGTTTGAACTCGTTACCTGTATAAAAGACACCTGTCCACACACTCAATCAAACAGACTCCAACCTCTCCACAATGGCCAAGACCAGAGAGCTGTGTAAGGACATCAGGGATAAAATTGTAGACCTGCACAAGGCTGGGATGGGCTACAGGATAATAGGCAAGCAGCTTGGTGAGATGGCAACAACTGTTGGCGCAATTATTAGAAAATGGAAGAAGTTCAAGATGACGGTCAATCACCCTCTGTCTGGGGCTCCATGCAAGATTTCACCTTGTGGGGCATCAATGATCATGAGGAAGGTGATGGATCAGCTCAGAACTACATGGCAGGACCTGGACAATGACCTGAAGAGGGCTGGGAGCACAGTCTCAAAGAAAACCATTAGTAACACACTACGCCGTCATGGATTAAAATCCTGCAGCGCACGCAATGTCCCCCCGCTCAAGCCTGCGCATGTCCAGGCCCGTCTGAAGTTTGCCAATGACCATCTGGATAATCCAGAGGAGGAATTGGAGAAGGTCATGTGGTCTGATGAGACAAAAATAGAGCTTTTTGGTCTAAACTCCACTCGCCATGTTTGGAGGAAGAAGAAGGATGAGTACAACCCCAAGAACACCATCCCAACCGTGAAGCATGGAGGTGGAAACATCATTCTTTGGGGATGCTTTTCTGCAAAGGGGACAGTGCGACTGCACCGCATTGTGGCCAACAACCTCCTTCCCTCAGTAAGAGCATTGAAGATGGGTTGTGGCTCGGTCTTCCAGCATGACAACGACCCGTAAACACACAGCCAGGGCAACTAAGGAGTGGCTCTAATAGAAAATCTTTGGAGGGAGCTGAATGTCCGTATTGCCCAGTGACAGCCCCAAAACCTGAAGGATCTGGTGAAGGTCTGTATGGAGGAGTGGGCCAAAATCCCTGCTGCAGTGTGTGCAAACCTGGTCAAGAACTACAGGAAACGTATGATCTCTGTAATTGCAAACAAAGGTTTCTGTACCAAATATTAAGTTCTGCTTCTCTGATGTATCAAATACTTATGTCATGCAATAAAATCCAAATTCCTTACTTAAAAATCATACAATGTGATTTTCTGGATTTTTGTTTTAGATTCTCACAGTCTCTCACAGTTGAAGTGATTACCTATGATAAAAATTACAGACTTCTACATGCTTTTTAAGTAAGAAAACCTGCAAAATCGGCAGTGTATCAAATACTTGTTCTCCCCAATGTACCAGGAAATGCCCTGTTACACGAGAAGAGCTGGACAGGGCCGTAGAAGGGCATTAACCCATCAGCAAGACCGGTATCTGCTCCTTTGTGCAAAGGGAAATAGGAGGAGCACTGCCAGAGCTCCACAAAATTACATCCAGCAGGCTACTGGTGTGCATGTTTCTGACCAAACTATTAGAAACAGAATCCATGAGGGTGGCATGCGGGCCCGATGACCTCTAGTGGGACCTGTGCTCACTGCCTTCCACTGGCAAGAGGCAGGATTCTGTTCATAGACTTACCGAACAGCCCACATGCATGTATTAATTATTATTGTATTGTACTCTTATAACCTTTACCCGGCACAACCAAAAGAGGACGGGCCACCCCTTGGAAACCCCTTGGTTCCTCTTTAGGTTTCTTCCAAAGTTCTGATCTACCAGAAATTCTTTCCTAGCCATTTTATTGATTAAAATTGGATTTCAGGTAGGCAAGTTGTAGCATATAGAGAAAAATGCAAATCTGAAATATCTTAAATAACATGTTTCAGATTTCATTAATATACAGAGTGATTAATAAAGGACCCCAGATCAAACCTGCTGAATGTTTATAGACTGCAATTACAGCTTGGTTAGTGAATTGAGCAACACAACACTTACTTTCTCATCCAAGGCCCTAAAAGTGTCACCTGCTACCAATTTGATCACTGTTATAGTACTGTGCCCTGGTCCAAAACCAGACAGAAATGTATTCAATATTATTTATTTGACTGAGCAAAAAGTTGATGAAGTCCATCTTAGGCAACAGACCTAATATTTAAGTGCAAGAAACCAAGCCCATACAGTTTTTAAAACTCATTAGACTGTGAGGAGACATGACTACATTTTTTATTGAAATAATGATACCAAATTTAAGTCCATTTGGCCAGTGTTTGACACTAATATCTGCACGGACTGTCGTCTTAACCAATGGCAAAGTGTTAAAGATTTTGTATAGTAGCGTTGATCACAATAATTCAATGGGAGACTTCATAAAGGAATGTGAAACAGAAAATGTATAATAACTCAGAGAATTGCTTTCATCAATTAGCTTGGGTGAGCTAGAATTTAGTCACTGACTCAATGTTTTTCAATAATGATGGGAGAGAGCCCATGCCCCAAAATTATTTGCATAAAATCTTGCCTAGGGCACCAACAGTTTCTTCAAGGATTTGACGGACCTGAGCATTTTAATACAGTATATAATTTTAGAGTTGTCTTTTATCTCTTATTGCTCTCACAATGTTTGTGTTCTGTACTGTTACGAGTGCATTTGCATCACCTGCAGCTCTTCAGCATTCATTAAGCTAGAACCATCAATGCCTGATACTCTGGGCTTTAGGCCTGGGCTTGGCTTTAGGCCTGGGCTTGGCTTTAGGCAAACCACAGGTGTGAGACACCCGTACGTTGGACAAGGGTATCAAAGTTGCAGGTTTCAGAACAACCTACTTTGTAGAATTGTGCACATCTGCCTTCTCCCACCCTGGCATTTTGATACCTCTTCTTTGATGTAATTTCTGTTACAGAAGTAGATGTAATATAAGAAAGGATTCTTTAATGTACCTATATTGCTGGGCCTCAGTACGCCTATATGGATATTTCATTCAAAATCTGCCGTTTTCTGCTACAATAGTCATTTACGACGTTAACAATGTTTACACTGTATTTCAAAAAAAGAATATGTTCATTAAAGGACAATGTAATGGACATTCAAAAACAAGGACATCATTTGGGAAAGGTTTCCTCAACTGGAATGTCCCCTATCCTACCATGAGGAGAATGAATAAATAAAGGATTGCTGAAAAATAAAACATACATTTTTGTTTTGTTTCACCACAGCATAAACATTTATTGTATATTCACCCATCTTCTAATTTTCTTTCTGACCCCACTGGATTTCTCCCTAATGAGATTGTAACCTCAACTATTTAAGAGTTTTGTTCCTCCAACACTGTGTATTATCCCTTGTTACTGGAATTTATTTAGTAACATTCGGGTTTTAAAATGTTGCTAATATATGTACCATTATTAAAGAAAACATTAGTGAGTAGGCAAAACACATCTATTTTATTTATTATAGGCTTCCTGACCTTAACTTGGAATTGAGAGATCCCAGAATGTTCCACTTCCTAATAAGTGATTTGAACAGTACTGACTGGCATTTTCAAGGCTTCGGATGTTTTTTTATATCCTTTTCCATCTTTATAAAGGTCCATTACCTTGTTACGCAGGGCTTTTGACAGTTTTTTTCTGCTCCCCAGGGCTCAGTATCTTGCCTGCTCAGTGCATCCACGTGAGAGCTAACAAACTCATTGACTATTTCTACACAGACACTAATTGAATTTAAAAAGCCGTAGGTGTGGGAAATTAACCTTTAATTGACATTTCAACCTGTGTGTGTCACCTTGTCTGTCTGTATCAAGGCCAAACATTCAAGAGTATGTACACTTTTCATCAGGGACGTTTGGGTTATAATTATGATTTAAAAAGGAGCCAAACAACTATATGATAATACATGGCTTCATGTGATCACCATCCTTCACTAAAGGATGTATTTCTTTGCATTATCAGTCTTATTTTCAAAATCACTGCCACATTATTTCCACTAAGAGGTAAAGTGAATAACACTGATAATCTCGTCATCATGGCACCTGTCAGTTGGTGGAATATATTAGGCAAGCAAGTGAATATGTTGTCCTCAAAGTTGATGTGTTAGTAACATGTCTAGGTCAGAGCATCTCTAAAAACGGCAGTTCAGAGTTGGCGGTGTTCGTTACCTATAAAAATTGGTCCAAGGAAAGAAAAGCGGTGAACCGGCATCAGGGTGAGGGGTGGCCACGTCTCTCTGATGCACGTGGCAGGCCTGTGTGGTCCGATCCAACAGACAAGCTACTGTAGCTGGAAATGCTGGTTCTGATAGTAAGGTGCCAGAACACACAGGCATCGCTGTTTGTTGCATATGGGGCTGTGTAGCTGCAGACCAGTCAGGGTGCCCATGATTACCCCGGTCCACTACCGAAAGTGCCTACAATGGGCATGTGAGATCTGGACCAGGTGGCCTGGTCTGATTAATCACGTTTTATTTACATCACGTGGATCGCCGGGTTCATTTGTGTCACTTACCTGGAGAACACATGGCACCAGGATACTCCAAATTGGAAGGAGGCAAGCCAGCGGAGGCAGGTTGATGCTTTGAGCAATGTCCTAGTGGGAAACATTGGGTACTGCCATGCCTGTGGATGTTACTTTGACACGTACCACCTACCTAAGCAGTGTTGCAGACCCTATACACCCTTTCATGGAAACTGTATTCCCTGATGACATTGATAATGCACCCTGACAAAAGCAAAAATTATTCTGGAATGGTTTGAGGAGCACAACACCAAATTCCCCAGAACTCAATCTAATTAAGTAGCTGTGGGATGTGTTGGACAAACAAGTCCGATCCAAGGAGGCCCCACCTCACAACGTACAGGACTTAAAGGATCTGCTGCTAACATCTTGTTGCCAGATACCACAGCGCACTTTCAGTGGAGTCTGTGCCTTAATGGGTCAGGGCTGTTTTGGTGGTAAATGACTCTGGGACTTCCAAATAATAGTGGTCATAATGTTATGGCTGATGTGTCGGCTTTAAATGAAGTGAGAGTTTGGTCTTTATTATATTTATAAAGATAATCTTTCTCCAATTGGTGTTGTAATAGTTTTGTTTAATTCTGATGTGAATTATATATTTGTGTGTGTAGTAAGTATTTTTTCTAGCTGGTTTTCAACAATGTGTCTGGTTTGTATATTATTGCAATTTTATACTATCACGATTCATCTGGGGGCATGGAAAATTGTCATTTATGAATTGCTGAGTATATAATTACATTGTAATAACCTTGATTGTATTTACTTATGTTTATTCTATTAGAGCAATTATACAATTCCGATGTGACAATTGTTTTTGCTATGCTATTGGCTAATTCACCCAATATGTACACTTGTTGTTTACCATTTCTCTATGCCTAACAAATGCCTTTGACTGAAATGTTGCATACTTTTTAATTACATTAATAATATTATTATATTTTCTGTTGGTTCTTTTTTTTCTCGCCCCTGGTTGTTCTACGTTGGGTCTGCAAATAGTTTCTCATTTCGATAATATAAATGCAATCAACACAACCTGATTGATGTATTTAACTCTTCCTGTGTGGTTCAGACGGTGTAACTTTGATGGTACAGCAATGGAGACCGTGATCAACCAGGGTTTGAAGACCACCGATGGTCTCGCTGTGGACTGGGTGGCCAGGAATATGTACTGGACAGACACAGGCCGCAACACCATCGAGGTGGCACGACTAGACGGGACCAGCCGAAAAGTACTGGTCAACAACAGCCTGGATGAGCCTAGGGCAATTGCTGTGTTTCCCAGCAAAGGGTGAGGTGGAAGAAGAGGAAGTTAGAAAATTTGATTGAGTGTGAGGTGGTGTGCGCAACTGCTAGTAAGTCTGTCTAAATGGCTAAGCGTAAACTGTTATCATTGTTTCATTGGTCTCTCTAGGTACATGTTCTGGACAGACTGGGGTCACATCGCTAAGATCGAGCGGGCTCATCTAGATGGATCAGACCGCAAAGTTCTAATTAACACTGACCTAGGCTGGCCCAACGGACTTACACTGGACTATGACACACGCAGGTTAGAAAGGAGTGGAATGGCGGGAGAGAATGGGAGGAACAGAATAAAGCAGGAATGATAGAGATGGGAGAGAGGGAAACAGAGAAGGAATTAGAGACTGAGGTTCATTTTACACTAAACAGGAGCAAAAAGAAAGCTGTAGATACATTTCTCTTATTTTCTTTTTATATAATCATTTCCATAGCATGTCAGTTTACACTGAAATAGTCATCAAGACAGTTAGTTGTTTGGGATCCCGAGCATGCAGCAACTTCACAATTCCTTTACCAGTTTCTATCCAAACTACATTTGATAACCTATATAAAATATATTTGGATTTATAAAGCAAAAGTAGGAAAAAGGTAGGCTAATTTATTTATTTGTTTACAAAAAGGAAGCCCATTGAAATGTGTATCTAACATGATGCTTATCTATTTCAATGAACTTTATAACCTATATTATATGTCAAAGGCCAAATTGCAATTAAGAATCATTTCAGAGGGGGCAATCTTTTTTGTAATGAATTTTGGTATATTATAGGCACAAAAACAGTTCCCAGTCAGGAGTAGTATTGACCAATATAATTACAGGATCTTTCCATTTTTCCAAGTGAACAATACCGACATATATAGGATGAGATTACTTTTTTAGTATAGAATATTTAGTATTTATAAACAAATCTTTGTAAAACAAATCCTATAAAACTAATTTTTAAAACAAATCCTTTGCAAATATTTAATATAATTCTATATTTAGGCTAATGTTGGCTTCTGATTTCTCAGAATAATAATGGACCCAAGTCAGGGGAAGAAGCGATCTTTGTTATTTATTCAAAACAAAATATATAATACATGTCTTGTGTTGATGTTCGGTGTTGCTCTTGGCTTCTGCTGGCTTGTCCACCAATTTATATACCCTGGCATGGTCCCAAAATATATCTCCTTTGATGGACAGGACACATGGGGTCTTGATTTGGTGTGAATCTTTCTCTTTGCACACGTTGCCTCTATTAGTTACTCTGTTAGGAACTAATATACAACTTGGCATCGCGTTCCCTTACTGCAAAAACAACGGCCTGAAAGTTTTAATTCATCTTTAACCAGGCTTGATACAAGTTATTATCTATTTCCCCCAGTTTTCACTTCAGAAATCTGAAATTCTGTGTATTTATGATCCATTATTTACAAGTATTGGATGAGGTTATATTAATTGGCCTAAGCCTGAAGGAGTCTTCTTCAGTATGTTTGTAAAAAGATATCTTTTTGCAATATCAGGAACTAATTATCTCAGCTAAGAAAAAGCATTTATTTGTTTCAGCTGAACAGAGTGTAATAGTACAGTACAGTAGTACTATTTCTAATAACTGTAAATAATTCTTGCCTGGTACAGAGTGGTGTTTCAGTGAATGTGAACTTTGTGTGAATGTGTCTGTATGTCTGTTTGTAGGATCTTCTGGGTAGATGCTCACCTAGACCGCATTGAGAGCTCTGACCTGAATGGAAAGCTTCGTCAAATCCTGATCAGCCCAGTGTCTCACCCCTTCGCCCTCACACAGGTTACACTTGCTGTCAATTAGCCACCTGACCCTTCTTTTGGCTGCCTCCTTCACTCCTCCACTCACCCACTGTCTCACTCCCCCTCCTCCTAGTTGTTTGTTTACTCTCCTTCACCCATACTGAATCATCAACTTAACCATTCTACTTCCACTTTCCTTCATCTCTGACCGTCATTTTATTCCTCCCCTTCTCCCTCTACTTTCTTCTTCCCCTCCCTGTTTCTTTTTTCCTCTTCTCTTGTTTCCCTTGTTCCACCAGTTGAAGCCGGTGTCCTCCCCTCTAATCCCTTTCTCCCGACTCTCGCAGCAAGACCGTTGGATCTACTGGACAGACTGGCAAACCAAGTCCATCCAGCGTGTGGACAAACACACTGGCCGAAGCAAGGAGACCGTGTTGGCCAATGTTGAAGGCCTCATGGATATCATCGTAGTCTCGCCACAGAGGCAGAGTGGTATGGGAGCAGCGTAAAGTTCTACTAAGACATTATTAAAACGTAAATAAAAATGAATAGTTATACTAATAAATAAAGCCATTTCTATTCCCTGCAGGTACCAACTACTGCGCTGTGAATAATGGAGGATGTACGCATCTCTGCTTTGCTAAGACAAACAGCTTTGTGTGTGCCTGCCCCGATGAACCAGAAAGCAGGCCCTGTTCCACCAGTAAGTTATGTGCACATTGAAACCAACCTGTTTATTATACAAACACTCCAGCTTTGTGTGTGATCTGTGTGTCTTAAAAGCACTAATCATTATTCTCTGTTTAGTTTCAGGTTATGTGCCCACCTCACCGGACAGAGTGCGAACCCACACCCCGGTCCCTAACAACATACCCAAAGCCTCCACAGACACACCTCAAGCAGGTTCACCAATCGTTAAGTATGTCAGCTAAAGGCCTAACATTTGATGTCATCCAGCATTAAAAAAGATCCCACTGATCCATATTCATAACATGAATATTGACAAAATGCCTGAACTCAAAGCTTTACCTTTTTTCATTCAGTTTGTGAGAAAGTATAGGCTCAGTTTGAAGGTTAATGTTCTATTTTGTACACCCTGTTTTCTTTAGCTGCACAGACAAAAGCCTGAGTTTGGCGGATTGTTTACAGAGCAATGTAGTTACTGCTCCTCACGGTAAGATAAAACTTTGTCAGCCTTCATAATCATCATGATGAACATGATTTCCCTCATTAACATCTTCATCAAACTTTGCAAAATCATCATAAATATATTAGTGCTATTGTTACATTTTGTGTACAAAAGTGTACTCAATGGTTCAATGGTTAATTGCTATCTGCAACTTTGCTTTCACAGGGGAAGGGCTTCATATCAGTTATGTGATTGGAGGAGCATTGACCATTCTGGCCATCCTGATTCTTATCATCGCCTTCATTATTTACAGGTTAGTTCAAGGTTTAGGCAAAGGGATATATGTCACTTTATACATATGATCCAACCAAGATCTGACTTCCGCTTGTAACCCAACCCCTGCTGCCACAATGAGTGCCAAGCGAGCCATTAGGGTTATCTGTATTGATTAAGGTAGATCAACATATTTTTCAGCACCAGGTTTTGAGCTTGTATCAATCACTGGCCATATCCTCTACCCAATAGGAACAACCACTCAGTTAATTTCTAATTAGGTTTAAGTCTAGAAGAAATTACAGTTAGTTAATTCATAAGGTCCATAAAGGTATGATTGAATGAGTTTGGTGTGGAAGAACTTGACTGGCCCACACAGAGCCCTGACCTCTATCGAACACCTTTGGGATGAACTATAAAGAAGATTGCGAGCCAGGACCTATTGTCCAACATCAGTGTCTGACATCACCAATGCTCTTCTGTAAGAATCGGCAAAAATTCCAAAAGACACACTCCAAAATCTTGTAGAAAGTCTTCCCAGAAGAGTGTAAGCTGTCATGGCTGCAAAGGGGGTACCAAATTGGGCTTTGCAAATGGTCATCCAAATCCAGGTTTAGGAAATTGAGAAATATAGTTCAGATGCATTGTTATGCTCTAGAATTCCTTGTGGCAGAAGGTAGAATACCGGGTTAAGTTTTAGTTTTCCAGGTTGAGCAAACTGTATTATACATCTCTGGAGATAAATAAAGAGACCACTTTTGCACCTTTCCAAAAAAGTTGACAAGGAACATTTTGAGTGAGGAACTGAAGGGTTCAATTTGCCGTGGTCTTTTAAATTGAAGCCATCTGAACCATAACTGTTATGTGGAAAGACCACTATAGTAGATCAGTTGTTTGTGCTAGCCATGGTAAATGTACCATGGAAAGTTTTAATCAGTGGACTGTGTTTTCCCATCTTTTCATTCTCAGACATAACAAGTCGAAATTTACTGATCCTGGGGTAAGCAACCTGACCTACAGTAACCCCTCCTACAGAACGTCAACACAAGAGGTCAAGATTGAGACCTCTCAAAAGCCACCTATTTACAACCAGCTACGATATAAAAAAGAGGTAATTGTCCGTGACTTTTTAGTATTTCAGGAAAATTACAGGAGAGTTCTAATGTAGCTAAGCAGTTTCGTACAAATTTAGGATTTGCACTTTTTGGATTTGTTAGGATATATTTTTGAATATCAATTTATAATGCTTATCTTCATCTCTAATTTGTACATAGATGTTCTTACAGTAGATTACAAATAACTAAACACAAAAAGTCACACCACTCATATCTTTATTATTCTCTCCCTCTCTCCTTCACTGCAGCTCTCGCATCCTTACAATACGCTCTCTCCTTTATTCTTTTGACACGATTTTTCCTGCGGAGAGGTAGTCACACACTGCATGGGAGAATCTCTCACTATCAGTCTTTCTATATTGCTCTTTCTGTGCCTCTCTCTCATTCTCTTTGTTTCTCTTGTCTTCACCCTCATCTTGCATGTATCTCATATATACTATCGTGACTCTGCTTAATCAATTTGTGGGTATAAGTATTTATCCCTCTTGGATCAATATATGTTTTGTTTTGTTACAGAGTCTGATGTTTTTAGAATGATTTTGGGTGACTGACATAAAATATTCTAATATTTTAAAGTGAAAATACAAAAATTCCAACAAACATTTAGTATTTTCCACATATATAAAATTTAAAGTGTGGTCCTTCACTATATAAATAAATGCCACTATCACAAATATAATGCCACTTATTAGACAATATAATGCCACTTAATGGTATATTTACTATTGCACTGCAACAACTAATTGATACAAATCAATAACGTTGATAATAAAAAACATTTGCAGATAATGTAATTATTGATTATTTGGGTCTGCACGAGATGCAACAAAAAACATTTTGAAAGATGGCGGAATGAAGTCGCGTACGACCAAAAACGTCTAATGTATGGGACCATTTTCCATTTAAGAATTTAAAATTCTGTTATAGCATGGGAGCGCGACTGTAATGCGTGAACTTGTAAAAACAAAACTACAAAAAAAAATTGACATGATGACAGAAGATTAATAGTATTCTGCAAGTTAATTTAATACAGATTAATTATAATTTGTATTAATGGAGTTTTGTTTTAAATTGAGAACATTTATCTTGAATGCATGGCTGAGTTAACATTAACGTCAAGTCTTTCACCAACAAACCAGTTATCTAGTTGCGTATGTTGAGTTTGAATAGCTAAGCATTCACAAGCTTCATTATAACCTGTAATGCTTTTTCAACAGTTTTGAAAATAATATTATGATAATGTTTTTATTGTTTCATCACTACTGTCTATAGTTGTTTTAATGAAGGCATTGAAAAAACCTGAACTTTAATTTACTTTTAAAATAAATATTTAATTTTGGAATGTATGTATTTCTTTTCTGTCCAATTAATCAAAATAGTAATCCGCAGATCAAAATAGTTGTCAGTTACAGCCCTAATTTCATAATATTATGTTGTATTTCCAAATTGCTTTTTACATCAAAATATAATAATATCATAGCCTATTTCATGGCAATGTGATCGCATATTTAATCATTTAATGGTCTATTTCATAATCTCAGGAGATATGTCAGTCAATGCAAGTGGGTGGTCTTTAGCCTCAAAACTTAATAAAAGTTAGCTCTTTATCAATGACTTTTATTAGTTACATGTCATTTAGCCGCCAATGATAATGCCCCTGGGTTACATAACGTTATACTGCATTACTAGTGGTAACCATCTCAATAAGTCAGTGTCTTTCGCTTATGCTAGTTTCCGTACTGAACGTTAGTGTAATACATTTTCAAGGCAACTTCAGAACTTTACAGCGGACTGTTGCCTCGGCACCCCTGATTCTGAAAGACAGTTTTTGTTTGTATTCTGCCCTACACCTGATACCATTTGCTTCATATGCGAGTCACACTGTCAAAACAAGTGTGTGCGCTCCATTTAGCATGATAAAACCTAGTGCAATTGTAACAAAGTGTGCACTGTGAAAACGGCTGCTCTGGTTTAACATGTTTCTTACACAGGTAGGCTAACAGGCAGGTAAACAAATCAAAGTTAAGAGGCAAATCAAAGTGAAGGCAAATCAAAGTGAAGAGTAGGCCGAAGATCATATACTAGGACCGAAGACAGAATAACGACAGGGGCTAGGCTAATGCAGAAGACTGGTCAAGACAGCTATACTGGTCAGTAAAAGAAGGCGGCTATATCTGGATCTCACCAACAAGCTAGGAAAAAGGCTACCGTATTTTCCGCACTATAAAGCGCACCGGATTATAAGGCGCACCTTCAATGAATGACCAATTTTAGAATTTTTTTTCATATATAGGGCGCACCGGATTATAAGGCGCATAAGATATTGCAGTCAAACGTTTGACTGGGTTTGCGTTTAGCATCCACTAGATGTGCTAAAGGGAATGTCAACCAAACAGTCAGATAAAGTCAAACTTTATTAAGCGTTCTGACAACTACGTTCACTCCCATGGTAACGTTGTTCAAACGTTAATGTGCATATTAACATTATCTCCCAGCCTTGCTCACTCTTCTCCCAAACATGGAGAGGAACTTTTCCCTAATTCAGTAAACACGTAGTAAAAGAAACAGTCTGATACCACTAAATCAAACGTTAGTGCATAACTCAGGGGAACTTTTCACTAATTCAGTAAACACGTACCGTAGTAAAAGAAACAGTCTGATACCACTAAATCAAACGTTAGTGCATACTCAACATTGTTCAGTTACATATAAAACGTAAAGCTCAATTTTTTCAGTTCATTCCCCGTCCACGAATCCCTCGAATTCTTCTTCTTCAGTGTCCGAATTGAACAGTTGGGCGACTACGGCATCCAACCT
>JACXGK010002056.1:0-15170 GCA_016801125.1 Novumbra hubbsi | reverse complement strand
GAGTGTCGCTGCTGTTGCCTGGCAGTTCAGAGATTGTTCTTCGTGAGAACTCGGATCACAGTTGAGACTGATTTATCCATATATGGATCCATATATAAGGCGCTCCGGATTATAAGGCGCACTGTCGTTTTTTTAGAAAATTAAAGGCTTTTAAGTGCGCCTTATAGTGCGGAAAATACGGTAAGTAAAGTAATAAAATTTGCTATTCCTTACAAAGAAACAAACAGAATGAACTGAACTAAATATGGAGCTGATGAGACCAGGCAAATTAAAAACAGAGCTATGTTAAAAAACACCACAAAACAGAAAAAAGTTGGACTAGGTAAAGAAATACAGAACTGAAAACAAAATCACAAGAAAAGGGAAAAAATAACTTAACAGTGTTAATTACTACACAATACCCCTGGGAGAGAGACGGATGAGCCAACATGCCTGTTACAAGGCTATCGATTGGACACTAGAACATTAGAACTGCCAGGCCTTTTAGATGAATTATTTGGATTTTATTGCTCTTATGATACTGTTCTTAACATCTAAAAAAGTTAAATTCTGAAACATAGGTTTTTATTTTGTTTCGTCAATATTTAATTAGTGTAATTTGATGAATTACTTAGGATGCTGGATTGTTTTAATTGTTTGACATTTTATGCATCATCCCAGCTTTTCATGTTGTTTAAAATTGTATGTCTCCCAATTATTCATTTATTTTTCACAAATGATTGCTATGTTTAGAGATAAAATAAGGATTTTCAACATCCTGCTACATGTCATTAACATTGATCAAGAATGTCATCAAATTACACGGCTTCATTCTCATCTCAAGTTCATTCACATTCAACCACAAAGAGCTTTCTCTTTTATCTGGGGTTTTCACCTGTTCAGAGTGATTAGCACCTGCCTGGGTACCAACGGCTGACAAGCATTGTACTACTATGGTCTGAAGATGCGTGTGCTTTTACTATACTTAAAAACCAATGACAAATACAATGGTCATGTTTATATAGACCTATTTTTTGCGTGAAGCAAAAAAACTGGTCTAATCTAGTTTCATTAATTAATTACAGTGGATATCGGGACTTTGATTGTATAGGCCAGAGGTGTCAAACCAGTTCCACAGAAGGCCAAGTGTCTGCTACCGGTTTTTGGTGTCACCTTGTTTGATTTATTAATTAGGTCACTAATTTGTTAGGTTCTATTCGTTAGGAATATAGAGGTAACACTGGGAGCAGAAACAGGGTGATGTGAGGACTACCAGATGAACTGGCACAGGAACAAGGGAAGGGCACAGATTAAATACACAAGTGGAAAAAAGGGGGACAAGACACCTGGTGGGGGTGGAACACAAAGACCACACAGGTGGAGGGAATCAGGGTGTGACAGTAGCCTTGTTCTTTGAAATTTTCACATAATTTTCACATATTCTAATCATAAAGCCTTGAATACAAACACATTGTTGCATTCTTCAAATCTATTATTGTAATGGGTATGTAACGGCAGGGTGCCTGAAAGGCCTGGCAGTTCCAGACAAGTGTTAATACAGGATATCAAAATCATTTTGGGTAAAAATTGTTTTGGTGCGGAAGCACCAAAGTATCCTATTATATCCTATTTTGGGTTTTAGTCTTATAGTCTTATAGTTTGCCCAACACAGAAAAGTCAGTCATAATAAGGATATATTAATTTTGTTTCTCAGAAAAATGAACTTTTAGTTTACAAGCTCTATTTAATGTTTTAGAACGAAAACAACAGGAAGTTTAATTGAAATGTAGTACTTTCATTCTCTGCGAAGAATGTAATTTTGTTACATTACATTACAATTTTGTATCATTATTTCTTGTTCTCTTTGACCAGTTAGGGCAGCATAAAGTATAGCCTTACTGAGAGGTTTAAAGTCAATTTGAAAATGTTAATAAGATCTTCTACCATGATCTAAATCTATAGCTGTGCTTTGTATTTTATTATTTCTTAAGACAAATTAATTGTTTGAACACATTGTATTTTTTTGGTATATGTTATTGCTGTGTTTCTTTCTAAAAACTTTTTGGAATTTTAGCTGTGATGAAGAGGCAAATGGAAAATGTTGCTTTTTAATTGAAACTGTTATGTTAGAAGAAAATAGTGAACATTGTGCGCTAGTATCGTTTAAAAAATGATGTTCAACAACTAATAGCATTTTCAGTGTTCTAGCTCCCCCATGGGTTTGGAAAAGTGCAATTCCAGCATGACGCAATCTACCTCATCTTCCCGCGGTATAAAACTATGTAATTACATTATCTGTATCTGAATGGAGTGCCGTTATACATTTAAAGCAGTGCACTGACATGCAGCAGGTTGCAGCTTGTGCCTTGTTTGATACATTGCCAACTGCAAACTCAACAGTCAAGCTGTTAAGGAGACATGTTCATTTGTGTTAGATGTCTTTATCATCAAACTTTGTATCACAACAACATGTGAAAGAGGGGGAAAATACTTCCAGGTTTTGTTTGCTGTTTTAGATGTTTGTTTTACACAAATGTACAGTATATCTATAGGTTTTGAATGGACCTAACTGTCTCTAATAATAAGTGTTGTCCTGTGTTTAACAAATTGTTTCACTTTATGCATTGTGTTTCTGGCATTTTACAAATAGAGGAGAGGCTATAGACTTCAAAATGATTCATGCAGGCAGAGCTGATACACTGAAAAGTGTTAGTCACATACCTATCAGACACCATTAACTATATTTTAGTCAAACTTGGGTGAATAATGTGTCTTTCCATACAATCTTGTAATTTACAAAATTACAGATTAGACAAAAGAGGGCTAACATTTGGAATTGACTGCTTTCAAATTCACAACTGAGCCAACACATCACACCTTAGAAAATCCTATACAACATGGTCCCAGGCCTAACTAACTAACTAATTGACAACAGAATATCTTACTCAAAAGAATGAAGTCGTACTACTCTGTATTGGAAGTGATTTATAAACCCTGAAGTTCTGGATTTTTTGCAGTTTTCTTATTAACTGTTGCTGTCTAACCACTGATACAGGCTTTTCTACTAACTAGCTTGATGTAGCGTAAGCTGTTTTTATATATTTTGGAGGCATATCTATGTTAACTCTGTGTTTCTACTGTGTTTACTTGCAACATATGCAGGGAGGTGGGGATGGTGGCTACACCAAGGAAAAGATTCGCATTGTGGAAGGTGTATGTCTCCTCTCCAGCGAGGAGTTGTACTGGGAAGACCTGAAGCAGCTTAAGCCATCGCGGGGCGGTTTGCACACGTGCATGCACACAGATACAGTGTCCTTGCAGGCCAGCAGCGCCTCCCTTGATGATGGTGAGACGGAGCAGCTGCTCCTGGAGGAGACGTCGGAATGCTCGTCAATAAACACGCTGACCCCTACAACTGCTACGCCCCAACTCCACCTCCAACACAACTTACCTGACACAGGCTGGAACCCAGCACGCAAACCGTCCACAGAGAGCGAAGTGTGAGGGATGCCTCTTTGCTGTTTCCCTACTCCACATTCCCTTTAGCTACCCTTCAAATGTAAACGCGTGTACACAGGTAAACAGTTGTATGCAATATAAACATACAACACATAGTATTTATGTTCGTGGTACAAATGCTTCAAACCACAGTGAGGTATGTAAAACTGGACCCACAGAGGGTATACAGTGCCGTGCCATAGTCAATAAGTATTTGGACAGTGAGACAAACTTTGTTGTTTTGGCTCTGCATTCCAACACATTCGATTAGGAAATAAACAATGACTAAAAGGTTGAAGTGCAGACCCTGAACCCTGAAGTCATATCTATTACTTTGTTGCAAACCATTTTCAGGTCTCTGACCCATAGACATTAACCAACACTTGGATATCTTATTTGATGATGTTCTGCTAGGCCTGTACTGCAGCGATCTTTAGTTCCTGTTTGTTTTGAGGCATTTTTGCCTTTAGTTGCCACCAGCAAGTGGAGCGCATGCACGCTTTGATTCAGGTTGGGTGATTGACTTGTTTAGAACATTCCACTTTGGCCATTAGCTTTATCAGTGTGTTTTAGGTCATTATCCTGCTGCAAGGTGAAGAGCCGTCCAATTTGTTTTAAGGTTCTTGGTTGGATTTAAGCCAATGGTTTGTACATTTCAAAATCCATCCTGCTGCTGCTATCAGTTGTCAGATCAATAAAAACAAATCAACCAGTTCCAGTGGATGTCATACATGCCCAATCCATAAAATAAGGTTACCACCCTATCTTATGGATTGAGCATGTAAGACATCCAGTGCTTTCCTATTCCATCACTCAGGTACATCGTATCATCTGTTCATCAGACTTTGTTCCAGAGCCATACTGGTTTCTTATGTACCTTTTACCAAACTGTAACCTGGTTGTTCTGATCAGGGGCATACCAGTTGTTTGGATCTTGGAAGTAAATCCACTGAGATGCTGGTGTGTCTTCTCAGTACTCTAAGACCTCTAGGCCTAAATCCTGGAGAGTGTTCTTGAAATGTGTTTTTTCCCATTTCAATGCATTCTTCTGTCACACACAACAGTGGTCCTCTGGAGTCTGCCAGGTAATTTGCGATTGCTTCAGTGCATACTTGTTTGGTATCAATGTACAAAAATTGGGATGCTGTATAAAATGCATAAATGATGCAATGATGTGCATCAATCATTCTATATTTAATTCAAAATACTACTAAGACAACAAATCAAATGTTGAAGGTGTGGATATTGAAAATACATTTAGAATTTGATGCCAGCAACACGTTTAAAAACAAATTAGGACAGGGGAATGTTTACCACTGTGATGCATTACCTCATCCTATAACAACACTCTGTAAGCATTTGGGAACTGAGGAAACCAATAGGAACGTTGTCCTGTTCTTGCTTGATATGCATTTTCCAAGAAACAATAACATGGTGTAACATTTGATATGTTTCTATTAAAAATAGGATTTAAATGATTTGCACATGTTGCATTCGGTTTTTCTGTACATTATACAGTGTCATACGTTATTTGTAAATCGGGTTGTCACTGTCAAAATACTTATGAACTGCACTGTAAATACTTCATGATACATACATACCACACAAATGGCACGAAACATTCAGTATGTATCCCTTTAACCCTTCCAAAGCCTGGAATCTCCTCTGTTCTATGGACTCCGTTCAGCACACATACATACATATACACACACTCAGCCCTACCCAGGATTAAAGAAACAATTCATGTGCATGCTGACAAAAAGAAAGCAAAACAACACTTTCAGAATGGAAAAAATGGAAAGAGAAGAGAGACATATAAAAGGACATCTGGAAACCTTTTTAAAGAGGATGCATAGTTGCGTATAACATTGCTTATATACATTTTTGACATCTAAAAACAATATACTTCTTCTTCTTTCTGTTCTCACTCTCTTCATTCTCCTTTTCTCTCTAACGCCACTCACCACACACCTGCCTTTTTAAACTCTATTTAGGACTTTTTTGTACAATACGAGTGCTTTATTGCTGATTTTGTACAAGAGTAAGATTGTTGTGTAGAACTATGGCCTGTCATCAAAAAGTCTATATTAGTGCCAAAGGGTGGAGCTAATCTACATCTCCATGCTTGCTTCTGAAAATGCTAGTTTGAGCAAGATTTATATTTGGGTGAAATCCCGCTTACCCTGAGTTGTTCTTGAAGGCCCATGGAGTAATAAAACAAAAATACTTAATTGCAAGGGAATACCAGTGATGGTGTTTTCTAAAACTTCAATGTTGTATTTTTCAATGGTTTTAATTTTTTTTTGCTATTCAAATAAAATTGTTAACTCAACTTATACGTATGTTTACCGGTCAGTTTTGTACATAAGTTTTGTTTTCTTTCAGGAAGTGGATGTTTCAATGTAACCGATACCGAAAACATCATTGCAGAATAACTGTTGGATGTGTGTAGTGGCTACAGGCAATAGTTTTATAGTGCTGCTTTAAAGCGTGTCTAGTGTGACGGATTATTGACTTTGGATTAAGGCATTTTTGTTGTTTGTTTTCGCTTGCAATCTGATTTTTGTGGCTTGGGACACAGTTTATATTTATGAATGTGTCTGGGACAGAGGTTTGTTGTGAAAAATGACTCCATAGGCCTTGTAGAAATCAGGGAAAGTGAAATTTCACCCAAATATCAGTTTAAGTCTGACGTTTGCATACTTTAAATGACTTCAACCTAAGTGTAATTTTTCAACCTTCCACAGATTTCAAGTTAACAAACAAATGTTTTGGCAAGTCAGTTAGGACATTTACTTCGTGCATTGCTCAAGTTATTCTTCCAACAATTGTTTAGAGACAGATTATTTAAATATTAATTATAATTAACTATAATTAACTATAATTTCAGTGGGGTAGATGTTTACATACTCTAAGTAGACTCTGCTGTTAAACAGCTTGGAAAATTACAGAAAATTATGTCATGGCTTTAGAAGCTTCTGATGGGGTAATAATTTGAGTCAGTTCAAGGTGTACTTGGGGATGTATTTCAAGGCCTACCTTTAAACTAACTGCTTCTTTGATTGATCATGGGAAAATGCTGCATTTGACAATAGTCAAGACTTTTTGAAACAGCAAAGCACCTTGTGATAATTTGGAGGAAACCGTTACAAAAGTGCAAATGAAAGTGACAACAGGTGCACTGGAGAGGCAACAGCAAGACAACCCCTAAAAGGGGAATAGTTTTACAAGTGGTGGCCACAGACTATTGCTTTCTCCTTATCCTTCCTTACTGATTCTACTCAGTAAGCATGGTGGAAATACCAGGAGACTGCTGTTACACGAGGAGAGCAGGACAGCAAGAAGGCTACTTGAAATGTTTGACCCAAGTTATACAATTTAAAGTCAATGCTACGTAATACTTATTGAGTGTATGTAAACTTCTGACTCACTGGAAATGTGATTACTGGGAAAGCTGAAATTGCTCATTATCTCTTATTATTCTGATCTTTCAAATTCTAAAAATAAAGTGGTGGTTAACTGATTTAAGACAGGGAATCTTTAATGGGATTAAATGTCAGGAACTGTGTATACTGCGTTAAAATATATTAGCCTATGGTGTATGTAAACCCCTGACTTCCACTGTAGGTCAAACTCTATTTAATCTAGATTGGAAGCAATTTTGATGGGACTGACAGACGATCATTTTGGGTGAACACAGCAATGGTACAATGTGCTCCTGACTTAAAATGTGTGATTTGTTTTGGTTCCTTTAAAGCCAACCTGGTTCGTATCAATCTGAATTCTGTTATTTGGTATAAATTAAATCTATAAAAGAAATCTTTTAAATTAATTCATACCAAAAAAACTTTAAACAAAAAGAGTTGCTTTACGCCAAGCTGCAAGTAAACCATTTTGGGTTCTCTGGGAATATAGTCTTGATGAAGTTTAAGTGCCAATGTATTTTTGTTTTTATTGCTTTTTGCTATGTTATGTATTTTCTGTTGGTTGTAAAATGTGCTTGGCATTCTGGTCGTTCTGATTAAAGCAGATCTCTGCATTTAGTTTCCACTGCAGTAGTCTAGACTATAGAATAGGGTACATTTTTTATGTAATTTTACAATTCTCATTTTTCTCTGAAATAACGAACACATACATATAGAAGATTGCCATATACGCAACTTCACAGACATCTTTATCTCAAAGAACTTTGTTATGCATGCATATTTCCTTGAATTAATGTCTGGTCCCAATAACCTGTGCTCTAACTAGTGCTCTGACAACTGAGCTGATACACAATATGTATCATAACACAGAGTTTTGACTAGAAAAATGCTAAAAATAGATGAAAAGATGTAGCACTGACAACTGAACTGTTTATTAAAATAAAACAATATGACAATAATATATGTTGCATTAAGGTTTAAATTAAATCTTTAGCTTGGAAGATCTGAGTTCTACTGTAGGCCTAGTTTAAATATAATGTAATTTCAGATTAAACTAAAACTAACACAGGTAATTGTCTTCAATGTAATCAATTTAATCTAGCCCTTAGACTAACATTGTTTTATTCTATTCCATAACAATAAAGATGGTACGGTTTCTCTAGACAGATTACAGTTTAAGTTCTAAAAAAAAAGTATATTGAAGTAACTTTGAGTTCAGCAAAAAGCTGATTTGCTGCTAGATGAGAGGTCCACCGGACTGAGGCCAATGTGAGAATGTCTTGGCAGCTACTTTACCTGAGGTCTCTTAACAGTTGGCTCACAGATTCATCTGACCAATGCTTTAATCATTAACTATGCTAACACACTTAATAAAACCCACTCAGCAAAGTTGCTAAAATGTACAGATTTTACCATGTCTTTAAAGCAGATGACTGTGTTGATTTTGTATTATAAAGTCTTTTTGTACAAAGGGATTTCATGATTGTTTTGACTTGTATTAATACTCACTGGGGAAGAACATTTTGTTTTGCTGAATTATTTAACCACTGTTTCAAAACTTGTAAATGATCAGGTTGTTGCCAGTTATTTAATAATTATCTTTTATGTTATGAAATATTGGTCTCATATTACTGTTGTAAAGTTAACTAAAAGAGATATTTATGATTTCTTTGTTTTTTGTTTTCACTTAATGTGTAAATATGAAAAAGATTGTATATGTATTTCCTGCAGTACTAACAAGCTGTGTTGTGTGATATAGTGAATTATTCCTTTGCTATCTTTTAATATAAAACTGCATTTGCATTTTAATGGAAATATGGCACACTTCTTTGTGGATTACCAATTTAAAGCAATTATCTCAATCAAAGCTTATTTCCAGTAGTTTTAAGAATTTGGAGGTGGTGTGTGTTTCATGTTACTGTATGAATTCAGTTTAATCTATTTAAAATGGCTGTGCTGATGGCATAATTTGCTCGAGGTCGATTCAGATTCAGGAAATATATCCTACTTCTTAGTAGCTGGTATTCAGAATTACCTTGCAATACATTATTATGTTTGCAAGCGTAGTTCCCTTGTGCGCACTGAATACATGTAATTATAGAACATCAATATAGAAAAAATCCATTGGGTGGCTTAGAAAGTTGATAAGGGAGTATTACTTTGTTCATTTATCTAAAGCAATCCCTTTAAATACTGTAGTCCTATCATCTGAATTTGATTCAGATGGGGAAAGAAATGAAATGCATACAGAATACAGATATCCATATTCATCTTTGTTTCAGATCCTATATATAGTTTCCTAATTCGTTTTCGATGTTCAGGGATTTTCTTTATTGGAAATGTTAAATTTATTGGTATTGTCCTGTTATTGTATGAATTAATATTATTTGGTGGGGTAACACGTTATGTGAATATGTAATACTTTGTAAGCTGAGCAACAGCCTTTTCAAATAATATGGCATACATTAACAACACAGTCAGTAAACAAGTAATCAGTTATGAAATAATCCCTTGGAAAATTTGTATTTTGGGTAAAAAATATTTCTTAAAATGATTTTCCCAAATAAATGCAATTTAAACTACAGCCTGTTTCCAAAAAAACTTGTGATACTATAAAATGTAGAGAAAAACTCAGTTAAAAAACTGAGTAAACCATTTAAACCCTGTTTTCAATCAAAAATTGACAACACATTAAATGTAAAAACTGATAAATGTTATAGTTTCTTGAAAATTATATGCCCACTTTAAATGTGATGCCAGTGATAAGTCTCAAATTAGCTGGGACAGCTATTAAAAACACCTGGTAGAACATCTCACGATTAATTAGGTCAATTAGGGAATGTTCAGAAATATAGCTGGGTACAAAAAACATTTCAGAGAAGATGGGACTGTCAGAAGTGAGGAAGCAGACAGTTTCACCACTCTGTCAGAGACTGGTTGGGCAAATCATGCAACAATTTAAGAAAAAAGTTTTTCAGCGTACCATCTCATAATCTCGGGATCTCATAATTTATGGTATGTAATATCATTATAAGATTCCAAAAATCCAGAGAAATGTCTGTACGCTATCTGTCCGACTCATAAAGGTGAGTGATATGGCCTGCTTGACTCGGGAGAGGGGTCTAGCGATGAGCTCCAATGTGTTAAAAAAAAAAACCTGTTCTCCCATTTTTCCGAGCCGGGTTCTTGGTTTATTGCTAGACCGTGGAGGTTTATAGGGGGACAGGAGGTCAGATGAGTAGACGGGTCCCTTTTAAAGACTCAACTTTTTTTTTTTGAGGGACAGGAAGCCAATGAAGGTCAGCAAAGAGAGTTGACATGGGCAGAATTTATTACTGCATTCCCATAATCAATTCTGGAGAAAACATATGAATGGATAATATTTTCTGCATCAGAGAAGGCTGGAAATGTTCTTAAGGTGAAAAAAAAGAAAATTCTAATGAGGGCCTTAAAAGAGAGAGTAGTGTCAAATTGCACACCCAGAATAGTGATGACTGGGGAGAGGGGAACGATGTGGCCGTCAAATGCAGGGCAGATCCTGTAGGAGTTGGTGATTTGCTGTGGGGTGCCACATCTGCCTTGATGCTATTGAGTTGGAGGAAGTTGTTTTGTATCCAATGTTTCTCCTCATCCATACAGTTGGATAGGGTTTACATGGCAGATGTTGTCAGGTTGGGTTTTAATGTACACCACGCCCAAATTCAGTTATTCCACAATAATGACATTTCTACCTCGATTTTATGAAACCTATAAAAACAGAAAATCAACAATAACTCTAACTCTATCTGATTGACCTGGCCAGAGGCATACATGTTTCTCATACAGTGGGGGGAACAAGTATTTGATACACTGCCGATTTTGCAGGTTTTCCTACTTACAAAGCATGTAGAGGTCTGTAATTTTCATAGGTACACTTCAACTGTGAGAGACGGAATCTGAAAAAAAAATCCAGAAAATCCTCGCGTAACAGCCCATCTCCTTTATGTTGTTGAGACTGTACTGGGAGACACTGCAAACCTTCTTGCAACGACACGTATGGACGTGCCATCTTGGAGGACCTGGACATCCTGTGCAACTGGGCAGCTGGTACAGCCTCATGCTACCAGTAGTTACAAGGACACTAGAAAAATGCAAAACTAGAATCGGTCAGGAAGGAAAAAGACTATATGGTCAATCGGACGTTTGATTCATATACTTGGTCAGGTTAAACGGTGACGGTCTGTTATAGGTCTAATAGATTCATAAATAATGAAAATGTGGTAATATTAATAAAATATCAAAATCAGTTTTTGTTGGAGAGAATTAAACATTTTTACATAGTTCTTTAGATCTTTAATCACATGATGGAGACATGTGCCACTAACATGTATAGGGATTTAAAAGTCATTATTACGGGTGGTTTAATTTTCTTAGCATGGATGGTCCTGCTTCAGTCATATTTTTATGTAACCACGATTCATATAGCATTGTTCCAGTGTTATTCCAACTAAAGGTTCACATTTCTACATTTCTACTATACGTGTCTCTTGACCTACAGACATTGACAGATTGGGGTAGGATAGTGTCAAGTCCAATCAATGTCAATTCCATAGATTATCGATTGTATAGAGAAACCTGTGAAAACATTTTTTGGTTAACAACAAATATTACTTTATATGCAATTTCAGTTATATGCAAGTTCAATTGTATGAAAAAACGTATTCAAATGTGGTAAAAGTGTATGCCTAACTCTAACTTAATGGATTTTCACATTCAATCTTAACATTTCGGACATCGGCATGTTTAGAAAAAAAACATGTTCACTGAGGTTTATACAGCCAGAACTGTGTAGTTTGTAAATTCCAAATATGCCATCATCAGACCATTGATCCAAGAGCATATTGAGCCCTTGCAGCCTCTTGCACTCAACCACTTCCCAGGTAATGTAAAATAAGTCTGTGAGGGTTCAGGGTTTAGGGGGGGACATTGGGATTGGGCCCTTAAAGTTTTGTTGTTTATACTTTTGCTGCATATAATTAATGGGAATCAATACTCTGTAGTTTTCTTTACAGTTCACAAGATGCCATAATATGTTCTATTTAAAACATACTTCATTGTGTTTATTTCTTTATTTTAGTGACTCTACCACATGTAAATAAATGTGATTGATCACAGCAAATTGTTTGATTAATTGGTAAAAAAATTTAAATCAATTACCAGCCTTAGTATTAATCAATTATTACAATTACCGGTACAGTAAATGTAACATCACATTTACAGTAGATCAGCTTTGGGATAGAAAGACCGTCCTAGATACAACCACAAAGCTAAACATAAACCATGAACATGGGGATTTTCTGCACTATTCAGTTATTTTAGTGTGTCATGAGCATGCAATTGTATTGAAACTCTTAAACAAATGCTGTTTGAGGTCTCTTCGGTGAAAACATTATACAGCTTGGTGATATTTAATATTTGACATTCTGTTTAGGGCAGCATTAAAGTATTTAACAACGGCTAACCTACAGTAACATATTACCTTGAACTTAGAATACAGTTGAACAATGAGAACTTTTTTTTTCTTTAGCCATCTGTGAACTTAATATATGGGCATACTCAGCCTTTACTGAAGCAGCATGTTTTTCAGTGTAATTAGTTTTGGTTTTAGATCATTTGGACCCAAATTCAGGAGCACTCTTTGGATGAACTCAAATGTGTACTTAGGGAACACTTTTAAGTTTAGGTGTAGTGTGTTAGTAAGACCAAATAGAATGCACATTGCCTGTGGTAGGTCTTGAAGGCTGTTTGTCACAACTTTTGCCTCAAGGATGATCCCAGCGGAATATGGGTCTAGGTGAAGGGAGTTTGGTTTCAAGCCCTACATTTTGAGCCTAAGTAAGGAGGATCCCAATTGGAATGTGACTGAATGACTGAGTCCTCATCATCTACATCCAAAAGAAATAAACAGCATTATTTAATTTTAGCTACTTCTGTCAATCACATGTGAATACCATTCAATTCATAAATATAAGGGCCTGATCACTAGTCTTAACAAACTGCTTTATCCTGGTATAGTAGGTAGATGTCAATATCTTTGATGAAGTGTGGCTTACATTGCATGCTAAGGGAGTAAACTTACAAAGCTTGTCTTGTAGAAATCAACAGAGTTGTCGCCAAGGATGAGTAGAAGCACCTTAGAACCAGAGTTCGCACATTAATAGACTCAGACATCTATTTGGGAACACAGCAAGAATGTGGGTCATATATACATTATTGCTCTAATACCTCATAGATAAGTCTTATGAAATAAAAAGCAGAACACAACAAAAATTGAGGATTATAATAAATTAATAGGAAACACAACAATAAGAAAGGGTGTCACCTACAGAAGTTGGAGACAGTATGAATTGATAACCAACTGTGCAGCCTAGTGTTACTGTCACATTGTTTTTAAGTGTGGAAGCCCCCCCACTTCATGTAATCTCTTGTATATGTATTTATTAATATAGCCACCCTAACTCCTCCTACAGTTCTTGCACTACAGGGAGAAATGAAAGGTATCAAAATGTGTGTCTCGTTTCCAATTGTGTTGCTAACGTTTTGTGGAAGGTTTCTTTGCAAGGTTTAGGAAATATTTCAGTTTTTGTGGCAAAAAACATAGCCGCACTGGGCGAAGGGTAGCCACACTGAATGTCAGTTGCCTAGCAAACTACGTAAACAAACTTTCCCGAATGAGACCATGCTGGCTGCCGGATCTGAAGTTTGCAAGTAATGCTAGCTAGCTACAGGACTATACTTTATAGAGTGACAGTGAAATGGCACTGCTTTTGATAATGGGACTTACTTAGATAATGGGACTTACAAAGGCAACTGTAACACAGGTCACATAATGAAGAAAACGTTCTGTGAAATCTAAAAGGATAGTTATGTTAGTTTCCAATCAGGATTACTGAAATTGTTATGTCCCACCCCTGAATTACAGATTAATTATTTCAGTTTAAGTGGCTAGCAGCATTTTTGAAGACACGTCATTTTAGCAAGCCTTACTTGATTGATTTCCCTATACGGAACGAAGTATTAGAATAACTATCTGAAGAATAAAGAAATATCTTAAAGGAAAAAATGTAAATTGCATTGTTGTTTTGCAGAGACTATGTTTATTTGACTCTGTTAGCAGACCACTTAGTGAGTTTGACACAAATTGCGTCAAAGCGCACGCATTACATTTCTATTCGTATCTCACGACTGGTTCAAGATAGAAGCCTTGTAGTGGTTTAAGATAGAAGCCTACACTCTTTCAAGACTTCATCAAAAACTTAAAAAACAATTCTGAGGCGGCACATTTAGGCCCAGAATCAAAGCATGTCTCAGATGTTTGTATAAATTGTTCTACCACACTGATACAGGGACCCAAATTGACAATTGTGGTTGATTTTTTTACAGTTTTTTAAAGAAATCATTCAGATTTTCTGGTTATTAAGTTATATTTTCATACACATTTTTTTATAGTTGTTGTAGAATTTGTATGCATATGATTTACAGATACTATTGCTGTAGTGGTTGTATACAACAAATTGCATTTTCTACATATTTTCTGCGGTTAGGTAGTTAATCCATGAATTGAATTTAAGCGTTGGCCTGTTCATCCTATGCGCAGGTCAGGTTTTTATATTGGGATTGACACGTTTGATTGCCTACCCATGAAGACTATCTAGATGTTTCTTTGGACAAGGACCCGGTTAAGTAGACCTAATGCTTAGGAACATTTCATTGTGTGTGTGTGGGATCTGATCACCCCATCTGTGTGGTAGGACAGTTGTGTGTATGTGTTGTAATCAGAAATTTGTACTTGCATATTTTTCTTTCTTTTAAGATGTTCAATGACGAGAATAAGAGGGGTGCACCCAAGTGATTGTTAAACAAATTGTAATAGCTTTTAATTGAAATTCATTTATTTATTTTCAGTTTTTCATTTATATGGTTGTTACATTTTGGAGTAAACACCTCCTGGTTGCTAGTTTGTTGTATAACATCCTCACTGCTCCCTCCAAGAGTTGTGTGTTCCATTCTGCTGTTAGTGTGCTAGACTAAGCATGTACTACAGAACGGTAAAACAAACATTGCCAAAAATAAAACAAACGTTTTATGATAATAACATTTAGGTATGATCCTTTTCCTGTTAATTTACTTCTGGTGTTTATTTATCAAGTTAAATGCAGTTTTCATTAAATAAGCAACCCAAATTAATGCAATTGAGATCACACATACTAGACAACAGTCCCTCTAAAG